>VDFB02086081.1:296973638-297226094 GCA_007258455.2 Sequoia sempervirens
AGTTTGGCCCCTTTTTAGTTTTGGGGATGGAGACTTTGAGTCAACATCATTGGGTTATGTGGCTGGTCAAATAGACTTTAGTCAAGCTATTTTCTAGGATCTGATCTCTTTCAGATAACTATCTTTGCTAAATATCTAAAAGGAATTAATGCGGAAGTTGAGAATTGATGAGAAAAGATTGCTATGACCTAACTAAAGATCTATGATCATATCATGTGCAATCAAATTTCAATATATAGAAGCAATTAATTCTCTGTTGTGGTAGTGGTTTTCTATTTTTGCAGCTATAAATGAGAGGTAGTGACAGAACGAAGGGGTTGGTTCCATGTTTTAGTTTCCTTTGCTGAGGAAAAAGTTTCTTTGTTTTCTTAAGTTATAAAACTATTTTCAGAAGTAGAATTGCACAACTGCTTTTCTCTAGCTTGTTATATTGCTTATGCTCAAACTATTATTGGATTGGCATCTGACCTCTGTTTTTAAGTTCATTTGATATTTAAGCACTAATTTTTTGGAAGAAATATTTGAGACTATGCATGTATGGCCTTTATCAAGCTTTCCTTCTTTATGCTTTCATTTTGAATAAAACACTATGTCAAGTTGAATTCAAATAGTTTAAATTGTTGATTTCCATGTTGTAGGCTTATATGAGAAGATAATAACTTGCTAAAATTGGATTATGTCTATGGACTTCTCTATTTTTCTGAAGGGCTATTGTTTTGTTATATTGTGTTGTAAGAAGAGAGAGAGTTTATGCAATTTCTAAACATTTTTCTATTAACCTTCAAAATATTTATGATTGATCAGACCTTAATGAACACTACCTACAAGGAGATTTGAAAGAATGCATTGTTCTTGTAGTTAGCCTTTGTTGTTCATTCTCTTCCCATCAATGAAGGGTTGTGGTGTTCTATGTCTAAATATATCATTCATAGGAAAGATTGGGTTTGAAATTTTGTAAGAGCTTTGGCGAATCACCATTTTTATGTTTTATGTTTACATTCCCTTTTACCCTTTTCTCCAAAACTCAAAGAAGAAGCAACTTTCTATAAAAATCCCAATGCTATTTACTGAGGTGCAAATCAGTCCCCCCATTCATTGAATTTCCCATAAGATTGTCGGAGAGGTGCAAGCTTTGATGATCAACAAATATCAAGCTAGATTTCAAGTCCTCATCCATTGTAGCCATTACATAAATGTTTGCAGCACTTTATTACAAGGGTTTGGTGAGTTGCAACATCATTATTTTTTCATTCATCATTATCTATTCTATTTCATTTCATTTTAAGGGTTTAATTACCAACAAGGGGTTTGACCAAGGAAAACCGATATTCACTAACCCCACAACATTTTTCCCTCTCTTTGCATGTGATTTGTGAGTCTAGGTTGCAGATTTATCAAGGAGAAAGATAGGAAAAAATTTCATCAAGTTGTCAAAGCAATTCAAAGTTGTAAAGGTTGTAAATAAGCCTTGGAGAACCTTAAAGAAGTTCTACAGGCTAAATTTTGTAGTTTCAAACCCAAATTTGAATCAAGAACAAAAAAGAAAATTGAGAGCTATAGAATTTAGTTTTGAATTTTTAGAAGTCTAGAAGTGGACTAATTGACCACTATTGGAAAATGGGTCCCACTGTACCTATCTATCAGGGATTTTTGCAGATCTGAGTACCCATTTTTTGAAACTTGTTCTAACATAGTTAACCTAAAATTGGACTGATTTTCCTAGCTTGGTGTATGAGTCCTAGTTAGCTTTAACAGTGGATTTTTCAAGATTCCAAACCTCCAATTTTCCTTCTTTAGTTTCCCAGGTGCACATTTCCAATTTTACAACTTTTTGTTACATTTTACTTGCATTTCTAGGTCATTTTGCATATCACACCATGTTTTCCAACATTTTGAGCTTTCCAAGATTACACTTGGTGGTGAACCCCTTTTTGTTATATCCAGTCCCTAATTCAACCATATTGCTATATTTCAATCTCCTTTGCATTGAAAACTTGAGGGTTATCCTTGCATGGAACCTTCCCCACATAGTCCACATTTTTCATAGACCCCATTTTTAGAGGTTTGAAATTTTACTTTCAAAGGTTAACAAATAATTTATTTAAGGTTTAAGGTATTTAGGATTACATTAGAGGTTAAAATTTAAATTAGAATTATTCAATATTCAATATTTAGCATTCAAGTTTCATATAAGTTTTTTGTTTCAAATTTTACTCACAAATTACAACTTTCAATTAGAATTATTTAATATTCAATATTAGAATTCAAGTTCATCTAAAGTTTGCATTTAATATTGCAATTACTAATTATTACATTGATTTTATGCCTGAGGGCTCAATGTTAAATGTATAAGTTCTAGTTCTAAAGGTTTAACATTTACCATTCAGGTTTTAAGGTTTGTTATTGAACATGCAACATTAAATATTTGGTGATTGGGGTTCAAAATTCATTGTCTAATGTTCTTTTGAGTTTTGGAGAAGGCTATGACTATCTTGAAGTTTTATTAAAATCTTCATGACTTTGGGCCACATTCTTAAGACCTATGAAAACATATCATTACTAATTGAATGTAAGCTTCATATGAATTATTTTTATGACTAAAACTATTCATGTCTGAACTTTTAAATTCCAAATCATCTGATCATATTGACAAAAAATGCATTATTTAAAAATGTCTCATTTATATTAAGTGTAATGGTGCCAAGAATCATAACTAAAAGTTCCAAAATTTTGGGGTGGGAAGGTGGAACATTGTAAATTGTCACCCTTAACAATTTCACACTATGTTTTTCTTCTCTTAAATTATTGAGTCCCTAATTTCCTAAATTATGCATTTTATAGACCATTTTACCACTTTCTAGGAAATTACAAGCATTGAACAAATGCAAATAATTAATGTTTTCCCCCTGATACATTGTGTCTTGGAAAATAGGGCCATAACCCATACACCCATGGGAATATGGGTCCTCTTATTCTATTGGGGATCAATTTTTAATGTCAGTGTGGCTATTTTAACATTAAAAATTGAAATTTCAAATTTCATCTATCAAGATTTAATTCTCGCTAAATTAGAGAAATGCCTATAAACACCTAGTTATTGCATCATTTGAAATCTAACTCAAGGAGAATCTAGAAAAATATTGGAAATATTATGATCAAGAGCACTACCAATCAAATTAGGAGTAGTATTTCAAAGTACTATTGTAGTAATTCAAGATCCTAACATCATGTCAAATCCTATGTCAGTTTATGTGTGTTCATGTTATCATTGTTTTGTGAAGGCTAACACTTTTGTAGGTCTCCAATGTATTCAATCAAAGAAAGAAAGCAAGATCAATACCTTGAGGTGATGTGCATGACTTTAGTCCTTCAAGGAATACATTGAAGGGTGGTGAGTTGCAAAACTTTGTGATTTCATCATTCCTCCCTTTCCATTATCATTTTATCATTGACATTGCCATTGTGGAAGTGGAAACACTTTCACAAGATTTGACTGAGGTAAGTCCCTAAATGGCCCAACATTTTCCCTCTCATTGAATGTGCATGTTTTATGTCTAAAAATTATTAAAGAGAGCTTGAAGAAAAATTGTTTATCCTTGAATTCAAAGCCCTACATCTTGTCAAGTCACATAAATCACCTAAAGAATTATTTGACAATATTTTGACAACTCTACAATTGGAAATCAAAAGTTTAGATATTTCATTATACGACCCCAAAAGTAGACAAGGACACCCTATCAGAGACCCATACACCCCTAGGCATCCTAGTCTTTCTATGAATACCATAACCAAATTTTCAAGATAGCTACACAGTCTTGTGCACTTTCCAAATCTGCCTACAATTTACTTTTTCAATCTATAATTTGTCAAGATCTTATAGTTTTCATATTAGGTCATATAGTGTACTTACGTTAATCTTAAAAAATAATTTCCAGTCAAGTTCCAAGACTCAAAAGGATCAGATCCAAGCCTAATTGACTCACCTTTATGGTTAGAAGTCAATCTATTTTCCTTATTGATTTGCATCCTAATAAAACTATAGAAAAAGGTATAATTGACTGGGTTTTGGATATTAAAACCCTCTATTCCTAATTTTTCTATTTTTTGAATGGTAATTTATAAAGGAGGCATATTTGAAAATATACAGATAGTGTGTTATCATTAATTTCAACCTTTTTTAGTGTTGTTGATGTAAACCTTTTTTGATACCTTATACATTCATATTGAAGGACAATTTAGGTGGTCATGTCAAAGAGATGTAAGATTGTCTTATCTATTGAAGTTCATGATTGTACGTCAAAATGCTATCACTAGTAGACTATTATACACCATCAATCAAATTTCATGGTTGGATGTCAAAATCCCTTGGTTGATAAGGTTCAAATGTGTCTAAGGCATAGGATTGGCTACATAGGAGCTTTGTCGAATTCTCTACACTTATTAGTAAATGAAGATATGATCTTACAATTTGAATAGTAGCTTTGCATAGTTGAAAGTTATGTAGATTCCATGTATTCTTGTATAATTTCTACCATAAAGTGTTATGGTGCTATTAAAATATGAAATTGTTAAGTTCTAGTGAATGTATGATAAAGAGAGAATTGAATATCTTTGTACTTCACCACATCACATTGATTTGTCTTGTGGCCTTGAAGTTATGTTTTTGAAGGTAATATGTCTACTTAATCAAATTTTGATATGATTTGGTTCACCACTGATGATTTTGTAGATGACAATGTTTTGTCTATGGTCCTACCACCTAGTCTATTAGTGTCTATTCAATTTTTGTCAATATATATTGGATCAAGTCTATATACAAAGGCTATGTAATGCATAATGGAAGATTATTAGGGTCTATTGTTTTTTATTCATGATAAAAAAGTTTTTAAGGGTACCTAATACCTTGGAAAAAAAACATGGTCACAGTAAAGATAAGATAATTGACTACCCACCAAAAAGAAACAAAAAAAAAGTTGATGAATAGACCATCAGTAGACAAAAATAGCCAACACAAAAAATAGAAAGACCCACCAAACAACCATTAGAGTAGTTCTTTAAGCTTTTTTTCTGCATCCAGATCCTTGGACACCAGCCTGTCATGCATCTCCATGATCTCCCCAACATCACGAGTAGGGTCCTTTTTAGATTTCTTTGTTTTACTCTGATTACCCACACTCAGACTAGCATCCAAATTGGTGGTAAAAACTTCCATCCCAACACCCTCCCCTTGTTCCATAGCCTGATGATCATCAAATAGTCCCTACCCAGTCAATTCCTTCGCCTTTTGATTGAGGAAAATCATACCTTCAGCTAAGGCCTCCAACTTCTCTCTAATAATGTTTATAATCATGTCCAAATTCTTACGAAGCTGCCTATTTTTACTTTCGAGTAGAGCCAACCTTAGACCATAGTCACTCTTCAAACTATCAGGATCATCAACCACACAACCAACACTCACATTTAAAGATCTGGTAAGCCCAACGATAGAGTCCTCCTTGAGACTATCCATAGTAGAAATGTTACAACAGGCAATGGTGTCATGCTTGTTGTGGAGGTCCTACACCGCTTGCACAAGCCACATAAGCAGATTAAACAAGATACCAACCCCTTATTTTACTAGACCAGAAACTTAAGAACAATCCATTTCCCCCCAAAACACCATTTCCCTGGTGTGAACCAACCAGAGGATCCTCCTTATGCATGCCCTTAGAGAAAAGCTTGGCCTTCCCCCTATCCTTGGACATGGATACCTGAGCAGAGTCATCCAGATTGACCACCGAATTCCTCTTACCAACCACAGGGGACCCACCAACACTAGAATCATCACCCTGAATATTCCCTGCCACCTCCTAAAATTTCTCACCCACACCCTTAGCATGACCCTTAGACCTCTTACCAGAAAAACCCTCATCAACACCATCCAACACCTTCAACTTACATTTATTATGCAAGTTAGCCTTGGAAGTTGAGGGATTGACACCACCCATCGAAGGAGTATAATCCAGGTTGGTAGCATATCCATTGGACTAGCCCTCTGACTCATCCTCCAACTTTGTACCCTCCGACTCTTGAATTTCTTCAATCCTACATTTCCCACTTCCTTTCCTCTTCTTTGAAATAGGGGACTGGGGGTTTCTAACAATGCAATTTTCTTTGATAAACTCAACAATGAGCAACATCAAACCTTTATGCAAAAAGGGATTTCTAGGGTTTTTTCTAAAATTCAAAATTCCCTCTTCCAGAGACATCAACAAGTAAAAGGGAAAGACACCAGCTTACCATGATAAAAGCGGTTGAGTAACACGAATTGGTGACCATACAACTCTACAAGTTGATATTGAATTCTCTCTAGTACTATAGTCTATCTTTTGTGGATATCTTGATCTCTAGGTGCTTTTCCCTAACATGAATTGATCTAAGATGATAAGAGTATTGTATAGAAGTGTTGTTACATTCCATATTAGTTTTTTGTAATGATTTGCATAGATTTTTTTTATCTCTTTGGTACTACCTTGGTTTATAGTTGATGTTTCAATAGTTTTCTTACTCATCGGGCTAACTTATCATGTTGGGTTGATTGTTCCAAGTGTTTAGATGTGTGTGCTAATTTTGAAGATGTGTTTTGTGAAGGATAGGTCTTGGATATCTCTCATCTTGAACTACATCATTTTTCTTTCTACTAAAAATTTGTTTGAAACTAACTTAATGGTAAATATTGTATATCCTACATTTCATGCTTGTGGTCAACATGATGAAACCTATTTGAACGTTGCTGATGGTATAAATAGAAAATATTTTTTGAAAAAAAGTGAGCTTTTTGTGAATGTTTTGAGCAAACAATGTGCCAATAGATTTTTTCATAAAATATTTTGATCATGAAATGTGCAAAAGATTAGTTGTGATAGATCAATAGTGAAGATGAAGACTATGAAGAAGATTATCAGCCAATAAATGAGAAATTTTGTTAAAGGTGGTGAGTTGTAGAAAATATAGCTTATTAAAGTATATGTATGTACCAAAGGCAATAAGATGAAGGTAATAGATGTACTAAAATATTTAAATTGTATGTTGAGGTTGCAAACATTTGTTGTGAAATTTCTATTGAGTAGAGAATAGTTAAATTTCATTGGTTAAAGACCATAAATACATGTTGTAAAAAGTTAATTGATTTGTACAATAGATTCAAGTAGCTTGCTCATCATGTTTTTTCCCTTGTAGGGTTTTCCACATAAATCTGGTGTTATGGTTGCATGATTTTGTGTCCTTTTTCTTATCATTTTTTAATTTGGTTGATTGCTGCTAAATAAAATAATTTGTTTAAGTACTAGTTCACCCCCACCACCTCTTTGTACTGCTATTTTTTCAACAATTGGTATTAGATCCAAGTTCCTTGGCATAGCCTAACATCTAAGGTAGATCTTGAGTGGAACACATGGGAATTTAAGCAATGTCAAAAGAGAAAAATCATCCAAAAGTCAAGAATCATCTAGAAATGGAATGCATTAATGAAGAAGATTGTGAAGTGGACTTTGAAGAACTTGTTTCAGCACTGGAAGATCTAGATATTACAAGAAGATAAAGTGGATAATTATAGATCAAACTCAAATAATCAAAAGAGATGAATCATCAATTTGAAAGTTCAAGTTGAAAAGGAAAAAGGGTTATAGATTGCTTGAATAATAAGTTAAATGAAAAAATAGTGGAATTCTCCAGACTTGAAGAAATTGTCTCCCTAAGGAAAGAATTGGAGAAAGCAGAGGATTATATAGACAAAGGTTTGAAACCAAATAAAAGCTCTAACATTCTTGATGAGATATTAAGTTCTCAAAGATCTATAAAAGGTAAAGGTGGTAAAGGTTTGTTAAAGGTAAAGGTCTCAAATGATAATACTCCTCAAATAAAAGAGGATAAAGATTATGTTGAATATTCTAAGAGGGCCAGAGATGAAAGAAAGGGTTTGGGTGATGGATTCATAAAGGTCAGAAATCAAAAGAAAAGTTTCAAGATATCTCCTCCTAAATAGACTACTACTTCTAGGTTATCTCAATCCTTTCATGGTTATTATTATTCTTGCAATAAGTTTGGTCATATAAGGCTAACTATTGTAGAAGTAAGGAAAAAAGGAATTATTATGTGAGAAATAACTCCTTTGTGCATCAAACATATAATGTTGTAGTTTCTCATTACTTTTATGGGTACTTATATGCATGCTATAAGTTTGGTCATATGGTTGCTGATTATAAAACTAAAATGAGGAGAAACGGTTTTTCTCCTAAAAATAATGTTGTTTGATACAAATGCAATAACTTTGGGCATAAATCAAGATTCTAAAAATGTTGTTCTATAAAGCCATATGCTCAACATACAAAGATAGAGGAAAAGAAGGAACTTGTAGGGTTTGGAGAAAGGAATAAGAGAAAGAAATTAAAGTGAGAAATGAAAAAGAACTTGTACATTACGCATAAGATAGCATGCTTGATTGAGATAGAACATCATCTTAGGGGGAATTATCTTCTGAAATTCTCCCTACCCACTAAAGAATGTAAGATGATGTTCATTACCACATGAAAGGTGATCTAAGACAAGATGGTCTGAAGAATTTGATTGATGGTCAAGATAGATCAATTTTCCAAAGCAAGATCTTTGTTTTTGAGAGTCTATAGAATGGATATGCATCACTATTAAGTCACATTGCACTCTAGTAGTTTCTTACCTAACAAATACAAGGTGCATTAATTGAGAAAAGTTAGGGAAAATGTGAAATCTTTTATACTTCAATTTGTACAACATTGACTCATATAAATCAAAAGCATTTGTGTGTAGAATTGAGTAGAAAGAGAAGGCATCAAAAGAATCTTTATGTATTCAAATTATGGTGAAACCCTAGTGATAGTTTACATAGGTATTTTTTAAGTTTATCATAAACCCTTGCTGTAAATCTGAAAAGAAATTGCAATGGCTACTCCAAAATTGGTAGATTTTTGAAAGTTGTTAAGGATGAGAAGGTTACAAAGTTACCCTTAAAAAAAAATTGACAAGGGAAATCTAAGCATAAGTGATATCAATGATCTAGGTGTTATGTATGCTATCATGATAATTGCATATAAAGTGTACTTCACAAACAAAGAAGGCTCTACAACTGGTACTCTAATTCATACTACATAAAAAAAGGTTAAGGAAAATATTTTTTTTTAATGCAAAAGACAACTAAGAGGGGGTTGAATCAATTCTACATTAAATCTTCAAAACCCTTGTAAACATTTAGATCCACATCAACTTAATTAACGATTATTTTATTAAATTGATTAAACATGAAAGCACATGATAAAAACTAAAACACATCAACACCATGTGTGCAATAAAATACTAGATTTACATGGAAAGCCTAAGAAGGGAAAAACCATGGTGAGGATTAGCTCACAATATAAATTAATAACAACATAAAATAGAATAATATCACTATTGGAGGGCTCACTACCCTAATGAAAGAAGGGATCATTGCTAAAGGTTCACTACTCGATTACAAAAAACAAGAAAGAAGAGTGTTATAGTGAGAAAAAAATTTCAATGCAATACGAAAGTCCACCATAGCATCACTAATCACATATGCAACCTTATTGAATATATCAAACACCTTCTACTCACTGCTTCCAATAGTCTAGCACATTGAAGGTTGCACTACACTTAACAAATTTGCACTTCACGACTCTACAATTTGCATCAAACACTTCACCACTCAATTCATCATTAACAAAACTCTTATTTATACCATATTCAACATTGAAATCATTCTCCAAGATTGGCTATGCATCTGAACCATGCAAATTCAAATTAGGTCAAAACCAAAACATTCTCATGGTGGAAATGAATGAAGCAGGACCAAAATACTCCTTAACTCAGGCCTAAATCTGCTCAAACATGCCACAACACACTTCCACAATAACTGAAGCATATCCAAAATTAGTGTAAACACCCAAGGTCAACCAAACCCGTGTAAATACCATTAAATATTTAAGTATATGCATCCTTTTATCCAAAGAAAACTTGTGGAGAAAAAATATCACTTGAACACATTCTAAAAGAATCCAAAATTTTCAAAAAATCCAACAAAGTCCTTCACAACAACTTTCACCTGAAGAAAGTACACACCTAGTACACCTAGATAATTTTCCATACACTGTAACTCAAAAAACAAACTCACTAAGGACCAAACCATGAAAAACTTCAACTAAAGGGGTATGTGTAGGATCATCATGGAGAAAAGAGGCCCTTAAGTGGTGAAAAAATTTAGTAAAATCAGAGTTATGAAACTTGACATAAAAATTTGAATAAGTTATCTATATTATTTAAAAAATATGTAAGAATAGAATTTGTAGAAAACTGAATATAGTTTCTAAACTACTAGGGTTTTTTTTTTTAAATCTATTTGGTGAAAACTTGATTTTCAATGTAGTAGTACTTAAATTTCAGGGAACAAATAAGAAGTAGGTGTCTGTCTAACCACCCTAACCACAATAAAATGATAATTATTTTTATAATATTTTAGATACAAGTAGAGGAATCATGTCCCAATGTGATGCATATTTTTTATAATTTTTTCCAAGTAAATAATTAATTATGAATTTTTATCACAACTTTTAAAAATATAAAACTCATATGTCTAACACACTTAACTTGTCAAAACTTCAGTTTTTATATTATAGTATGTGAAGCATAGAATGTGACACATGTTTTGGATTCAAAAAATGTGATACCGTTTGAAAGCTATAGATGTTTTTCAATCAAACTATCAATCAGGACTTTAGTAATAATTCAATTAGAAAATGAATAATAATTATTTATTAAATTCAAAGTAAAGCATAATTTATATTGATGGAAAGTTGAGAATCTCCTTTAAAAACCCTTTTCGATTCATCGATTTTGGGTAAAAAAAGTCATTAGCCACATACCCTACACATACCTAACATATCACCACTTTTTGGCCCATCATGATCCTGCACATACCCAAAGATAGATATAAGAAATATAAGCACACCTCCAAATCTGAAAGAATAGAAAGCAAACTCTAGAGAAATGCGAAGAAAAACCATTTCTCCCATACACTACTGCAATGCACAGTTCACACACTGGTGAACACAACTTTCTTAGCACAATGATCCAAACCAACAAATTCTAGATGTAACACTTATGAACAGCTCTGATCAACATATCCAAACCACACAAGCATATCTTCAACCTAGAAGAAATGTGGAGAAAAGCTAGAACACTAATCTATATTACAATACACCTCTTCAACATATTGTTTCCTCTTTTATTTAAATTTTCTCAAAAGAACCTAGAAACCAAGCACCAAAGACACATACTCATCATCTTTAACACATATTTAAGGATTTTAGGATTGCATCTTTGCATTCTTTAAATCTAAAAAATACAAAAAAAATTAGTCATCTTGCATATCATTTACATAGCATTATATCATATACATTTTCATTTAAAAATTGAAACAAAATTGCATATCAAATTAGGTGTTCTAGGTTGTCATTTTGTCACATTTTGCATGTACATTCAATCCTCATCTCATGGAAAATTAAAATTGAAACTTGTTGTATTAGATCAAAAATTTGGAAACCACTGAAACTTACTCAGAAATTTGTAAAAGAAAAATTAAAAACCCTCATCTAGGACCCATTTTCCCTAGGGTAAGTGAGTCTCTAATCAAGCCATATTGATTTTTTGGGCATTAAAACATTCATTTCTGGATTCATGTTTGTTGTTTTAATATTTTTTATGTTTCTTAAGTTTTGGTCATAGTTAGCTTCATTGATAAAATTAGTGCATTGTGTGATTTCAAAATCACATTTACAAGTCATTATTTTGAGGTTTTTGCATATAGTGTAATAAAAAAATTACTTTTTTTTAAATCTGAAAATTTGTTCAAATCAACAAGTGTTTTAGCAATGTGTGGAAGTCTTTGTTCTCCTTGGTTGATGTTTAAAGTTGTGTTTTTGGCAATGATCCTAATGCAATTGACCCTAACCATTATCAATCAACTCCTAATGAGTGTCCTTGTGAAGTTGACATCATTAGAGAAGATGATGCTAGCATGCATGGATTCATAAATGATTTCCTTAACAATCTTCAAAATAATGCATCATTTTATCCTTCAATAAAACAACCAACACAACTTGAGATGTTTGATTTTTTGCATCCTAAAATTGAGTCACAAACTAAGCCTAAATTTTCAACAATGAGTGAACCTAGCTCCCCTAATCAAGTGCTTACATATCCATGTTATGTAAACAAAGTGACCAACACTCTCATCAATATTAAAGAGACTTATGGCTAAGGCTTTAAGATTTTAACTAAACAAGGATGTGAGATAACTAATGAGCATGAAATTCACAAACTTGTAGAGAAACTTCCTATTGAAGAAGCCAAAGGATTAGGATATCAAGATCCTCCTCCTGACATAAGTGTCCTCCTTCCTAAAGAACAATCAATGCATCACAAGGATTATAGGATCATCTTAGGTCCTCCTCCTCAACATCTATCTCAACAAATTAGTGAATCAAGCAAGAAATCCAAACCTTAAAAACTCACAAAATTTCCATTCCTACATACTCAAACAAAAATTGAATGAAAGATGGAATGCCACCTTAAAAAAGGTTGGATTAAATTTCCACCTCATAGTAAAAGCAACATACCTAAGAAAAACATGAATTATTGTGCATATCAGAGAATTCTAGGGCATCTTACTGACGAGTGTCATGCATTTAAATTGATATTGAGTGATTTGTATTCTAATTATGATAATCACTATGGAAAAATAGTTGAATAGAAATTGCATGCATCTTGCTCCTTGCCATGTAATAGTTGTAGGATCATAGCACCCTCACTATTAGATGCTTTACATTCATTGTAAATCATTCTCTTTATCATAAGGAGCTTATTCTTATCACCCAACTCAGCTCATCCTTGTCCTGCACTTAGTGGGGGAAAGTGGTTAGATAGCCTTGTCCTAGTTTGGGCACTTGATGTTGTCCCTTTGGCTAGTTGTTTTCCTTTCGCATATATCGATCAAGATTTAGATTCAGATGACCTACTATAGGTTGAATTGCATGTGCCTTACTAGTATTTTTCTTTATTTTCTTTTTCTTGTTTCTTTATGTGATTGCATGTTTGTAATGTGACCCCCCTTACTGTTCTATTTGGTGTATATCTCTCTCTCTTTTTGTGCATTCCTCTATTTGTATCTACATTCTTCTCTGTCATAAACATTTTACCTTTTCGCTTGTCTCTTTTTTCTTTTTGGGGATGATGTAAGGTGTTGAGACATTTAGGTCTCTTCCATGTTGACCTGAAGCATTATTCTTTTTTTTCTCTTTTGTGTCATTCTTCTAGTTCTAAGTATTTAGGAAATGATGACATTTTTTAACTCTATAATGACATTGTAGCAAAGATACACTGACCCCGAATCTATAGATCCCTTATCTATTTTTGGGCACAACCCCTCCTTCCTTTTTCATGACGTAGCTTTACTTTGAAAACACATGACTTGGTATAGGGCTGTCTGAGTAAGCTCTCATGTCTTCGGATTGAACATTTGTTACTTTAAAGCAATTGCTCACGTCAATGGTGTTAGTAACTACTTTAAAGTGGGGGCATACATTGATAATATCTTTTGACATTTCTCATGTTTCATGGTGCGATTTTATTTTCTCTTGTGATGCATATTTTTCTTGGTGGTTTCATTGGGTTTGATGTCCTCCAAAAGTGTGATATTTCCTAGTGTATGGATTTCCTCTCAGTGGTGATGTGACGCACTACATTCCCTAAGTTGTGAATCTTTTACTCCTGACTTGTCCTCTCTTGGAGACTATTGGAAAATGTGCCTCAACTTGCTAACTTGGAACTATTGAACTTGGTATTTTATTTCCTTTATACCTGGGTATGTGCAGGATCATGATGGGCCAAAAAGTGGCGATATTATGGGTACATGTGTAGGGTATGTGGCTGACGAATTTTTTTTACCCAAAATTGATGAAACAAAAAGGGTTTTAAAGGAGATTCTCAACTTTCCACCAATATAAATTATGCTTTACTTTGAATTTAATAAATTATTATTATTCATTTTCTATTTGAATTATGACTAAAGTCTTGATTGATAGATTCGATTGAAAACATCTATAGCTTTCAAAGCGGTATCATATTTTTTGAATCCAAAACATGTTACATTCCATGCTTCACATACTATAGGATTAAAAAATAAAATTGAATTTCATGAAGTTTTACCAAGTTAAGGTGGTCAAACATACAATTTTTATATTTTTTAAAAGTTGTAATAAAAATTCATAATTAATTATTTACTTGGAAAAATATTACAAAAAAATATGCATCACATCGGACATGAGTCCTCTACTTATATCTAAAATATTATAAAAATATTATCATTTTATTGTGGTTAGGGTGGTCAGAGACACCTACTTCTTATTTTTCCACAGAAATTTAAGTACTACAACATTGAAATTTCAAATTTTCACCAAATAGATATATTTTTTTAAATAAACCTAGTTGTTTAGAAACTTCATTCAATTTTCTATAGATTCTATTCTTACATAATTTTGAAATAATATAGATAACTTATTCAAATTTTTACGTTAAGTTGCCTAACTTTGATTTTTCTAAATTTTTTGCCACTTAAGGGCCTATTTTTTCCATGATGATCCTACACATACCCAACTTGTATGTCATAGGATCGCTGAAAATCCTAACTTTGGAACCTATGTCGCGGGGTTCTGAATTTCATAACTTTGATAGAGGCTGTGAAGTTCAGTTTGTTAGTGAAATAGTGATCTTGAGTAAGCATTGGAATTTCAATAGTGGCGTGGATGTCACAGTGGCTATGGGGACCATAGTGTATCGGTTAAAGGTGATCCTAATCTACATTTTCCATGTGCTTGCTCCAATGGTGACCACTAACCCTATGCCTCTTTTGGTGGGTCCCAAGTGACTCTCACAGGGTGTGCAGGCTTTGTACATGTGTTGAGGTGGACCTGAATAATGCCAAGTTGTTAAGTGGTATTATGGTTGAGCTGGTAACATGTGAAGAGTACCTAGGCAAGACCCAATTGGTGCCTAGTTGGAAACTGTTAATTGGCCAAAGATTGTTGATGGTTGGTTGATGGCTAAATTGGAAATTGAATGTACATTAAAGTCAATTCAATTTGTGGCAGTTTGTGTATAATTGAAATGGTTGGTTTTTGGACTAAAGCGGCCATGGCTGGATGTTGAATATATATTGTAATACTTTGAAATGAGTAAGGGGATTCAATCAATGTGTTTTGATTTATTGTTTTTCTACATTGTATGTTGTATGAGCATTGTAATAGTGTGAAAGAATAGAAATATTTTTTGAGATGTGAATTAACATTTGAGAGTGGAGTCTGAAACTCTATATGTAAATATTATTTACTATAATACAAAGTGACTTTACTTTGTGTGTGGGTTTTTCTCCTGTAATGGTTTTTCCACATAAATCTGGTGTTCAATTATGTGTGTGGATTTATCTATTTGTTCCTATGTATGTGTTTCTTAAATGAGCTATAATTGTAATTAGAAATTAAAAGTATCTTTTGCATTATTTCTCCTATAAGATTTGCATTTGGAAGGTGTTTCCACATCTAGCATTCCTTACAAGTGGTATCAGAGCCTAGCCAATTGTGTTATCCTTGTGGGTGATCCAAGTTTTTTGTGCTAGTCTTGTCTAGTGGGAGTCTTGTAGAGAAAAAATAGTTTTCTTGATTACAGTTTGAGATGGAAAGCACATCACGAAAAATAGAAATTAAAAATTTAATGGCAATAATTTTGAGTTGTGGAAACTCAAAATGGAAGACCTGATGGTGGATAGAGATTTTTGGATTGTCATTATGGGGAAAAAACCATCAGGCATGAAACAAGAAGATTGAGACCTTGTAGATAGAAAAGATAGAGGGTTGATAAGACTTTGTCTAGCTGATTTTGTACTCCTAAACATCCATGAGGAGAAGACTTCATCTTAATTATGGAAGAAACTTGGTAATATTTATCAAGGAGAGTCTTTGGTGAATAAGTTATTCTTGAGGAAGAATTTATACTCCTTGAAGATGGAAGAAGGAGCATCTGTAGTAGACCATCTAAATTTATTTCATATGATTGTTTCATAGTTGGCATCTGCGGGTGTTAAGATAGAGGAGGAGGGTCATTGTATGCTTATGTTATGTTCCTTACCTGACACTTGGGATCATCTAGTAATGGCTATTGGAAGTACAACAACCACCTTTAAAATGGAAGATGTGGTTGCTTCATTATTGTCAGAAGAAATGTGAAGGAAACCTTTTAAGATGGCCAAGGAGGCTCTTGCTATTTGGGGTAGATCAAAGGAGAGAGGTAAGAATAAAGACAAGAAATCTAAATCTAAATCTCCTAGCAAGAAGTCCAAGGTGAAATGCTAGAATTGTGGGCAGACTGGTCATATCTAGAAGGATTGCAAAGAGGAGAAAAAGAAGAAGAAGAAGAAGAACTCTTCAAATAAGGATTCTTCTTAGAGTGACTTAGATGCTTTCATTGTAGCCTTGGCGACTCGAGTATCAAATGATGTCTAGTTGATTGAATTAGGTGCATCTTTTCACATGAAATCTCACAAAGATTGGTTTACAAAGTATGAAAAGTATGCTAGTGGAAAAGTGTGTCTAGAAAGTGAGTCATCTCTGGAAATTATTGGCCAAGGAAGAGTCAGAATTTGATTCCTTGATAGAAGAATAAAAGTGATTGATGGCATAATGCACATACTAGGTCTGGCTTGAAATTTTCTTTATGTAAGTAAGCTTAATGATGTTGGTGTGCAAGTTTCATTCTCGAGTGGTGGTTGTAAGATTACAAGAGGATCAATGGTGCTAGCTAGGGGTGCATGTATTGGTACTTTGTACAAGTTGGACGCACAAGTTGTTCAATGTAACAATGTCTTTGTAAAGGCAGAAAAGGTTGCTCATGTAGAGAAGGAGAATGAAGTTCCTCTAGGTGAAAACTCTTTGGAGGTGAAACTCCTAGCAGAGAAAACCATGTTGTGGCATCATAGACTTGGTCACATAGGAGAGAAAGGCTTAAAAGTCTTGAAAAATAAAAACCTGGTAGAAGGGCTTGATGATTGTAACCTTGAGTTCGACTTTTGTGAACATTATGTTTATGGAAAGCAACACCATGTTTATTCTTACTCTAGTCCTCAAGTCTTTTGGTATACTGGATTATGTTCACTCAGATGTATTTGGTCTAGTAGATGTTCTTTCATTATCGAAGTCGAAATATTATGTTTCTTTTATTGATGACTATTCGAGAAGGGAATTTGTATACTTTCTTAAAAGTAAATCAAAAGTGTTTAGTTAGTTTAAAGAGTTTAAAAAAATGGTTTAAAATTAGATTAGAAGGAAAATTAAATGCTTAAGGATGGATAATGTCATGAATTTTGTTCTGCATATTTTGAAAGGTATTGCAAAGACCATGTAATTAAAAGGCATAAAACTACACCTTATACTCCACAAAAGAATGGAGTTGCTGAAAAGTTAAATAGGACATTGATGGAAAGAGTGAGAAGTATGTTGAGTAGTGTTGGTCTAGAGTAGATTTTCTGGGATGAGGTTGTGGCTACAACATGTTACTTGATTAATTGTTCACCATGTTCGACTCTTGTTGAAGAAACACCTATGGAAGTGTGGTTTGGTAGGAAGCCCTCTCTAAGACATATTTGTATCTTTGGTTGTGAAGCATATGTTTATGTGCCATATGAGAAAAGATCTAAGTTGGAAAATAAAGCTATAAAATGTATCTTCATTAGCTATGACATTGGTGTGAAAGGATACAAACTTTAGAATCCTGTCACTGAGAAGGTTGTGTACAAAAAAAGTGTAATATTTTGTGAGTTGAAACATTCTATAGTTGATCTATAGTCAGAGACAAAAGAAGAGAAGAAGAATGGTGTAGTTGAAATTCCTTGAACTCCAGATAAAGAGGAATTACAAAGTCAATGTGTACCTAAAACTAAGGAGAGCTCTCGTAGCTCTGAGAGTTTTGATCAAGAAGAAGAACCACAACCTCAGCCTCAACTTGTGAGGTCTACACGTGAAAAGAGTCAACCTGTTAGGTATGGATTTTCTATGTTGGATGTAAATTTTTCCAATTCTTTGAGTACTAGCACTAATGAGCCTAGGATAGTGAAAGAGGCTATTAGTATGTTTTGGTAAAATTCCTAGTTGGAAGCATGAATGATGAAATGACATCTTTGAAAAAGAATGAAACCTAGAATTTGGTACCTTTGCTAAAGGTCGATAGCCTGTTGGCTATAAATGGGTATTTAAGAAGAAAATTGGTTTGGATGGAAGTGTTGAAAATTATAAATCTAGGTTGGTTGCGAAAGGTTATTCCCAGGTGGAGGGAATTGATTATGGAGAATTTTTTTCTCTTATATCTAAGTTGACATCTATCAAATTTCTATTGTCACTGGTTGTTGCATATGCATTAGAAGTTGAGGAGATGGATGTGAAGAAAGTGTTTCTTCATGGAGATATTGAAGAATAAATTTATATGTCCCATCTTGAGCACTTTGTTGGAAAAGGTAAAGAAAATCTGGTTTGCAAGTTAAAGAAATCTTTGTATGGTTTGAAGCAATCACCTAGAATGTGGTACCAAAATTTTGATACCTTTATGTTGTCTTTGGGATTTGTAAGATCGAAATTAGATCATTGAGTGTATTGCAAAACTAAAAATAATCGTTTAATTATTATTACCCTATACATCGATGATATGTTATTCTTTGGGAATAGTAAGGGTATGATTTGTGATCTAAAATCTTAGTTGTCAGCATAATTTGAAATGAAGAATTTAGGTCCAGCAAGGTATATTCTGGGTATGGAAATCAAAAGGGATAGGGGAAGTAGAAAGCTTTGGCTTAGCTAGAGCAAGTATATCAATTATGTCCTTGAGAGATTTAGTATGACAGATTACAAGCAGTTAGTTGTTTTAGTATTGCAGGGAATGAAGCTATCTATTAAATATTGTCCAAAGTCTCCTACTGAGATGGGGGACATGACCAGGGTGCCTTATGCAAGTGTGGTTGGTAGTTTAATTTATGCAATGGTATGTACCAAGTTAGAAATTATTCAACCAGCGAGAGTTCTTAGTTAGTTTATGGCTAATTCGGGAAGGCCGCATTGGGATGTTGTGAAAAGAGTTCTTAGGTATTTGAAGGGTACTTCAGAGTACATGCATTATGTTATCATGGAAACTTGATAAGATCACATAGATCTCTCAGCATTCGTGGATATGTGGATTATGATTGAGAAGGAGACATTGATAGTAGAAGGTCCACCAATAGATACATCTTCTTGTTGTAGTCACTTTATCTACTATGGAAGTATAGTACGTATGGCAGCAACACACACCTAAATTGAAGCAATTTGGATTAGATGTGTGTGTTCTAAGGTTGGTCTTAATGCAAAGAAAATTATGATCTATTGTGATAGTCAAAGTACTATTTGTTTGGAAAAAAATCCCACTTTCCATGCCAGGATGAAGCATATCGATGTAGAGTATCATTTTGTTCGTGATATGGTGAAGGATGGAAATGTTAATCTTGAAAAAGTGGATAGTTTGGAGAATGTTGTCGATGAATTAAAAAAGCATGTGAGCTTAGACAAGTATTGGTGGTGTGCCAGTTGATGGGCCTTGGGGCCTATGACTTTTAAATAAATTTGAGTTTGGAAGAAGCTAGTAAGTCTTCATCAAGTGGGAGCATGTTGGAAAATGTGCCTCAACTTGCTGGCTTGGAACTATTGAACTCGACATTTTATTTCCTTTATACCTTGTATGTTGTAGGATTGCTAAAAATCCTAACTTTGGAACCTATGTCATGGGGTTCTAAATTTCATAACTCTAATAGAGGTTGTGAAGTTTGGTTTGTTAGCGACATGGCGATCCTGAGCAGGCATTGGTTTGTTAGTAGCAACATGGAAGTCACGGTGGTTGTGGGGACCACAGTGCATCGGTTAAAGGTGATACTAATCCATGAATGCTATGTTCTTGACCAACGACAACCACTAACCCCATGCCCCTTGTGGTGGGTCCCGACAGACTTTTTTGGGGTGCGCAGTATTGGTAAGTAGTGATGACATGATGTCATGTTGGGAGTTAAATATTGAAGTATTTTCCAAGAGACTTGTTGCAAATATTGTAGATTCCCATCTTGATTCTCCATAATTGCACAAGTGGTGTACATGTGTCTTAGTGGGACCTCACCATAGTAGTGTGATATAATATGATCAACAATTGGATTGAATTAAATCTAACAACGCCCGCTAACCCGCACCTCTTGTGGTGGGTCCCGAGTGATTATTGTGGGGTGTGTGGGCTTCAGACACATTTTGTGGTGGACCTAACTAATACCAAGTTGTTAAGTGGTACGATGGTTGACTTGGTAATGTGTGAAGAGTACCTAGGTGGGACCCGATTGGTGCCAGGTTGGAAACTGATAATTGGCTAGAGACTATTAACGGTTGGTTGACAACTAAATTGGAAATTGAACGAACATAGAAGTCAATTCATTTTGTGGTGGTTTGTGTATAGTTGAAATGGTTGGTTTTCTAGAACTGAAGTGGTCATGGCTAGATGCTGAATATATATTGTAATACTCTGAAATGAGTAAGGGGATTCAATTGATGAGTTTCAGTTGATTGTTTTTCTACATTGTATGTTGTATGAGCATTGTAACAGTGTGAAAGAACATAACTATTTGTTGTTGTGAATTAACATTTGAGAGTGGATTCTGAAACTTTATATGTAAATATTATTTATTGTAATAGAAAGTGACTTTACTTGGTGTGTGGGTTTTTCTCCCATAAGGGTTTTCCCATGAAAATCTAGTCTCCAATTCTATGTGTGGATTTATCTATGTGTTCCTATGTATGTGTTTCTTAAATGAACTATAATTGTAATTGGAAATTAAAAGTACCATCTGCATTATTTCTCCCATAAGATTGGCATTTGGAAGGCATTTTTGCATCTAGATTTCCTTAGAAAGATATTAGGCAGAATGTTCCCTAAGAAGAAGACCTTACATGAACTAAGCAAAATCCCTTTGAAAATTATTTTTTTAAGCATTATTGTTCATAAGTGTTAGCATGACGTAGCTTGTTATCCTTATGAAGCTCGAAACCCTAAATTCAAGGCCATGAAGCATAACACACCTTGCTTTCCTGTGGAACCTTATATTTTTCATAGGTGTTTAGCATAACGTGGCTTGTTAAGCCCTATAAATCTCGAACTCTAATTCAAGGCCACCTAGCATAACACACCTTGCTTTCCTGTGAAGCCTTGCCTTGTGTTATAGTTCCTTATTGATATTTTCAGGAGGATAGATTTGATATGGTATGGGAGCCTAATATGATTCTCTCATTTTCCACCCTTTTGGGATACTCGCCTATTAGACAGCTTGAGGTTCCACTACCCTATATTGAGTGCACAACAAAAACAAAAAAAGAAAACAATGGCTTAGATTTGTTTCGTGTTGATCGGACCATCTACCTAGATTGATCTTCTTGGTCTTTGATGTTGTATGATTGTATATCTTTGTCATTGCTACATACATAAGTGTCTTGAATGTCTAATTTATTGTGAGTTTGCACTTGCGCTCATCCTCACACTAAAGTGGGGGCCAAAGTATGTAGTGTAGGAAAAAGTATCCCCTTTTCACACTTAATTTAGGAATAAATAATTAATAATAAAATGAGCTTAATTATGTCTTAATTTAGTGTTGTAATATGTTTTACATATTCACATTAAGTTTAGGGACCTTTTAAATAAAATAGACTTAATTGTGCCTTATTTTTGGTGTTGTAAGGTGTACCTTTACACTTGCACACTAACCTATGGCTTTATTAATTGATTGAGGTTAATTTTCCTTAATTGGCCCCTCTCATTCAAATCCAAGCCTAATTAATTGCAAATTCCAAGAGATAAAACCTGACATTCATTAATACCTTGACAAAAGGTTTAACATTGGGTAATGTGTGTCCTAGGTAGCTAGCCTAGGACCCATTTGCCATAGGGAAAATGGGTTCTCACTTGCACCTAGGACCTAAATTCAAACTATATTTTTGGCAGTATTTTAATGATTTCAAATCAACAATTCAAAGTCAGCTTGTGATATTTGAATTTTGGGAATTAATATTAAGATATGTATAAATAAGAGGTCATTTCACTTAGTTTCACCTAGAATATTTAAGATCCTATATTTTTCATGCAAGCATTCCTAGAGCAAGTTTATGAGATTAAAAGCATTCAAGAGAATTTTCAAGGCATTCAAGGGCATATTTTTAGAAGATTATTGCAGCAATCAAGATTCCATCATCATGTCAAAGATTTATTACATCATGCATGTTTTTTGAGCTAATATGGTGATGTAGTGTTTAAGATCATTCAATCATATTCAAGGCATTGTTTCTAATCATTTTTTATGATCAATATCTACATCCATTAAATCCAATTCATGCTAGTTTACATATTTGCAATCCAAGGTTCAAAATAAGGTTTGTTGAGTTGTTACATATTGTTGTTAATTCATCATTCATTCATGCTTTTCTATTTTATTTCAATGTTTAATTATCAAAATAGGGTTTGACCAAGGAAAACCCCCATTCACCTTTAATAAATTGTGTTTCTCTCTTTGATGTGTGATTGCAGATTTTAGGTTGAAGATCCTTTGAAGAGAAAAATTGAAGAAAGTTGTCAAAATTGCAACACAAGTTTTCAAATCATGGAAACTCCTCTATAGAATTTATTTTTGGCTTTCTGGCAATGAGCACTTGGAATTTCGAAGTGCATACCTAGCAGAAGAGAACCCACAAAGTAATTTTCAAGAACCCTATCCAAGACGCATTCGTAATAGGGAGAAAGAGTCCTTAGTGAGCTTCAAAATGTGATTTTGGTGAAAGGTGCACATCAATTTCCCCTTTCTAGATCTTCCTTTTGGTTATTGATTCTGTCAAATTTAATTACCGTTCTTCATTTGCAATTTAGAGCTTGCATTTTAGAGTTTGTTTGATGGTTTTGATCTTCCTCTCCAAAGTATTATTTGGCTTTGACCCCTTTCCTTGCATAAATAGGAAATTTCTTGATTCATACCTTGATTTGACTCACCTAAGGGTTGTCAGTCACTTCATTGTTGTGGATCTCATTTCCTTGAATGAAATTAGGGAAATAGGTCTTTGTGGTGAACCTCCCTTTTATAAAATTTTTCCATCATCAACATCATCCTTCCTATTCCTCGTTGTTTCAATTTATATAAAGGGTATCAAAATTTATTAGGTTCCTTTTTAATTTAAGGCTATCTTCATTATGTATTGGTTAGATCAAATGTGCATCAATTAAATTTGATATTTAATGGTTACCTATTGAAATAATATTTCTTAAACCCTAGTTTCAATGTAGGTTCCTACATTTGATGGAAGCGGAGGTGTATTAATAGTGGTACAAATATAAGATAGCTCATGGTATAATTATACTATAGAATTGTGTTTTTCATTATCTTTAAGTGGTGAAGCTAGGTAATGGTTTGTGCCAATGTTTGAGGATATTTTTTTAGTTGATGAACTAGAACAAGTTTCTCATAAATATGGGGTTCCAAAAGAAGAAGAGGAATAAAATGAATATGAGGAAGAATAGGAAGAAGAGGAGGAAGAAAATAAAGAAGAGGAAGAAGTGGATGAAGAAAAAGAAGATGGAGAAGGAGAAGGCTTAGAAGAACAAGGAGATGATATAGGTACATGCACTTTAGATCCAAGAATAAAAAAAAATGATCTTTCAATTTCATGGTTGCATTCAAGAGGAAGAGGTTATTGTCTCTATAAACCCAAGCAACAAGTATAACTTCATCAAAATGGAATTAGCCAAGAAGCTACTTGTACAAGTAAATAAAATCAAGGATAGTCAAATATAAGGTATGGATATTCAAAATTTTGAAGATTTAAAGCTATCTATGGATAAGTATGTTTTGCATTCAAAATTTCATGGTTTGGATATGCATGGGTTAGATATTATTCTCAGTTATCCTTGGTTACAATCTTTGAGAATGATAACTATCAATGTGCAAAATAAGTTCATCAATCTATGGTATAAATAGAAAAAAAAAACATTAGAGGATATTGCAAATAAAGGAGTGCAAAGGAAAGTCAAGGAAGATTAAATTCAAGAATCTCATGAAGATTGTAACAATGTATTAAAAGAAAAGAAAGAGGATCAAGATTTTGGAAAAATGAAGAGACAAATAATTCTACCAAGGGATCACTAAAACAACTAGTAGGAAATAGTGAAGAATCAAAGAAGGTTCCAATGACATCAAAGGGTGCAATATATAGGCATCCACACCATTTTTAGGTGAAAGAATCATGGAGGAAACCATCATGGATACATCATAGTATATGGAAACAACAAGGAAATTACTATGGACTTACATGGAATCAAATGAATAATTACAACAATCAATGGTATGATAAATTTAATGGCTACTCACGGAAGCAAAGGAGGACTTACTATGACAAGGGATGAAATCAAATGGGAGAAACAAAATGTGGCTCAAGGATGAGATCTAGGAATTGTGAAGAAAAATACACAAGGATTAACTGTGGATGGTTGGATGGTTGGTCATTATATTATATTTGTAATAACTTGCAACAGTCATACCATTTAGCTTCATCTCATGTTTTAGAGATAAAACATGTCAAGGAGGGATGACATTTTATGTACCTAGGGATATGATATTACAATATATTTAGGTGGATGGAGATGCCAACATGTGGTACGCATCCCTTAAGATAGTTATATTGGGTCATGTGAATAAATTATTTGATTAATTAAATTAGGAGTTGAGTAGGCCTTCATTAGGATTACCCCTCCATTGTATTATTAGGAGGTCTATATAAAGGAGGTGATTATCATTTTAAGATGTGTGAAGTATGATATTGTATTTGGAGATATAGCATGGAGTGGCCTCTTCCATAATGAATATCGTATGGTATTGTGCTACCTCGAATGTTTACTCTATTTGAATATATATTGGATATTAGAGCATATTGACCCACAAATGTCTCTTATTCTATGTAACATCTATCTTCTACAATATATTATATCTATTATTATATGTATAATGCTTATCAAAATATCTTCAAAACTTCTTTTTTTATAGAGTTTGAGGAGGTCAATCCTCTTAATTTATGAAAGTGACTGACATTAAGTGAACATTATGTTATTTGTGGGTCCTTTACAGCCATCACAGGCCCTCTTTAATGGTGAGAGGTGCATACCTATATTCCTTGGAAGGGAATGACACCAATTTAGTCTTTCTAGGATTCCTCATACATTGAAAGATACTAAAATGAGTTGACATTTTTATTTTTTTGTGACATAAGGCTAACCTAACTCTCAATGAATAAAACAAATATTTTTGTGACATAAGGTTGACATTGATAATAGGAAGTGTACACAAGAAGACTAAGGCCACATATTTGGTTGTGATATATAGGCCATAGCTCCTGGTACGTGCTAGAGGGAAACAAATCTCTTTCGGACAAACAAGAAAAAGAATAACCTTTAATAGATAAACATTACATTGAGTATCTATCAAGGTGTACTACAATATGGGAGATGGTTGCTAATTAGAACAACGCATTATCAAGTTTGTGCAAATGATGTCTGAGCATGAACTCCAAGTACACTATTCCAGTAATCATTGTCCTCGTCTACGCATAGTTCTTGCCATGCCCAAGGTGACTGTTGCTGAGAATTCTTGCTTAATTTTTTCATCGTGCACATGATGTCAGAGTTGTTGTTGCTGGTCTTATTAGCAGTATTGTTATTCGGGGAATCCAGAAGCAGGTCCGTCAAGTCCTCTATGTCATGGTTATGAATAACATCATGGCCATGGGTTAATTCATCAGAGCTAGAGGAGTCCTCATGGGTGGGCTTCTTGATTTCTAATTGGTCCTCGATAATAGCCGTAGACGAAGAATCATGGTATCTGGCAATCTCAATCCAATCAGCTAAATTGTCTTCCTTGTGAATAATTCCATTTGGCTCATCACTGATAAGCTGATCTGAGTTGAAATCAGAGCAAAAGGATGAAACTGGGCTTAAGCTCAACTGGGGACTTGTATTGGTCCATGGAAGGGCATTCCCTGTATCATGATCTAGTCCATGGGGATTCTCACTATTGCCAGTGTTTATAGTAATAGTCTCCTTTCTGAAGACCTTGCCTGATTCTGAGTTCCAAAGCTTCAAGAAAATATCACTGGGCACCTTGGAATTGGCCTCTGCATTATCATTCTCCATCAACTTATTGTTAGAAGAGGAATATGAAGATGACAGGAGTGAATCTCTGGAAAGCCTTCCTTCAGCTTCAAGCCTTGCAATCTCCCACTGTGACACGTGCCTTAGGAGGGCTATGGACTCAGATCCTTTTAACCCATTTACGTTGGGTACCTCATATTTGGGTGCATGGGTGGAAGGGTCCAATCCCATTCCCAATAGTTTTTTCTTCATGTGGGTATTCCAGAAGTTCTTGATCTCATTATCAGTTCTCCCTGGCAGCTGGGAAGCTATTGTAGACCACCTGCAGAAAGCTAGTCTATTAAAATTAAAAACCCCACCTTATTACTGCAATAAGCAAAACTAATAATTCTTCTAAACAAAGTAGTTACACATTTAAATACAGTACCACATCAATAGCTAAAACTGGCAAAAAAAATTTAGTATAGTTATTGCTCTTAGCCAAAACTAGCAATAACACCTTATAGTGCAGTAAATATACATCATTTGACGAAGCTCAATCCATTGTTTATTAGTGTTTTTTACTACCTGTTGCCTAGAATTGCATGCAGTTGAAGAATAGTTCTTTCTTCTTCTGGTTGAAACCGGCCTCGCTTAATATCAGGTCTCAGATAATTAATCCAACGCAGGCGGCAACTCTTCCCACACCGAAGCAGCCCTGTGCACATACACATTGCATAAATTCACAACATACATACTACTAAGTTCACATGATAGGTGTTTGAATTTACCCAGAATTCCCTTTCCTCTTGGATGGGGATCAAATCTTAATTGAGACAATCTTAATTATGAAAAATAAAGGGCCTAATTAATGGTCCAAAGTTTCTTTCCTAGAGTACATAGAGATCTTTTAACAATAAATCAACTAAATGCACATGTACAACACTTGTAAACAAATTCCCTTTGTTCATACATGTAAAAGCATATACACAGAATCTCGGATGAAATATATGCTCCCAAGTCAGTTAGTCTCATAAGCTCAAATGCAACACATGCTTTTAAGGTAGATATTCATTTTATTTAAGATTGCTTTTAGATTTGTTCAGTATATTTTTTATTGATGTAAGTATGATATATTATTAAGAGGGAATTAAAGGATTAAGATGTAGGCACGTTCTTAAAAAAATAGGGAAAAAAAGAAAACCAGAAAATAAGAAATAAGACTTCTAAATATAATTATTTAATTATGAAATAATATGAAAGAATATTTCATTAAAAAGAAATTTAAATCATAGATTGTGAAAAATTTATGTCAACTAGACATTCATTTTCTAACTATATAAACGCCTAAACACAATAAGAAAAACCAGATAAACCGAATTAATTATAATTTATCATTTGATCTTAATTTAATCTACCCAGTTGAGAATCAATAGTAAAAACTCTATACGACAAATCCCCAAGCTTACACTAAACTCACAACATAAATACAGTCCCTCCATATGCTCGTAACATATACCCGAACTAAGCCAAATGCAACATATTCTATATCATATTTCTATCTAGACAAAACTAAGCCAAACATAATGTGTTTGTTTTCCATTGAACCTGCCATTTCATTAATTAACTACCACAGATCTAATACAATCCGCCAGCTTGAGAATATTTTATTGCCCACTGAGTATTCATACCACTATTCGTCCAATGCAAACATTGTAGATGTGGGTATTCATGTACTGCTGAGTGCTGAGTCTCTTATATGATAATCAAAATCGATGTATATACTTCATTGCCCAACGAATATTCATCTCAATATTCTTCCAATGCAAATGGGATTATATGTGAGATACATCTAATTGCTAGATAAGTTTCTGTTTAACGAAAATAGTTTTCTATAATCTATAGTGATAATTGCTTGAAAGTTTTTTTATTCGTTTGTGTGAATAATTTTTGCATCAACATTTTGGATTACACTGCGTGATCCATCATCAAGATGAAAGTGAGAGCATAAGGAGTGTGATCCATTGATGCAAAAATTATTCACACAATCAAATCCAGAAACCTTCAAGCAAGTCCCTGTTTACAGATACACAATAAGTATTTATCTGATGCAAATGATTTTCTATGTGGTTACTTATATATTTTACTAGAAATGAAATCAAAATAATATGAGATATTGTACTTATATACAGACCAGCCTGTCTGGGAAGAGCACGCCAGCTTCCATTGCCATTTTTCTGAATGTAGTCGACAAGAACCTTATCTTCATCGCGTGTCCAGGGTCCCTTTTTCAGTCCCACTTTCTCACAGCAAGGGGCTCTACCCATTATTGTTTTCTTTCTTTCTTGAAGCCCTGCAGCAGCAGCAGAATAACTATTAAAGCAGGGTTCCAGGGACATATATTAACCTCCACGTGAAGGATTGGTGAGACATATGTTAACCAGCAAGGCTTGACGTGAGGTTTTCCGCTTCAACACGGTGAAGTAGGTCAACGATATTAACTGTTACGAGTACATGGTATTTATGATAATAGGTGTCGTCGGCGATTTATCATCAAAAGGTCCAACGCAAACTTGGTGAATAGATTTCACCTTAAATGGTATTTGTATTTCGGTCATTGAAGGCCGCATTTTCCTCCTTATTGTCTACGTGGCCAGGTAGGCCCTACCAAATCAGAATGCCATTGCTATAACATTGTCTAAAGAACATCCGGTTCTCACTAACATATTGTGTAGGTTATTTTTACATTCTCAAACACCTCCCAATATGCTAGCACTTGGATCTATCGGAGGTTCAAGGGATATTCTGATAGGAAATTAAAGATAAAATATAAATGTATTTTATCATAGATTAATTATAGAATAATAGATGTTTTGATTACAAATATACATTTTGATTTGTACATTGTATCATATAATTAGTTACATATGTTTTTGTTGAATTTCTTATTCTTTTTTGAAGCAATTAGATTTCTTTGAACAATTAGGATCCATTTTGCATCAATTAAAGTTACCTAAGAGTGCCTTTTTGTCTTTTTGTAGCTCATATTTTAAAGTCTCATCATTTGTATGCATTGAAACACAATGTTGTCAGATTAATGAACCATAACTTGTAACCATGTAACCATTTTATTACATATGTAAATTTAGTTTAAAAAAAATGAAAATATTCCCCCACTCACATTCATATGTTCACAGTCTCAATTTGGTCTGATGAGGTGCATAATAAACAATGTGGCTCTTGACATCCTTATTCAAGATTTCAATGAGGAATTTTGTAAGAATGCTTTAGTTTTCAGCAAGTTCAAAATTTTGGAGTTAAGGGAAACTAGTATAGGATATTGTATTTGGATTACACATCTATCTATAAGTACAAACAAGTTTTTGATAGGTGTCATAGATTCTAATAAATTTCATGTCAATTTTTAGTACATATTTTTTCTTTGAGCTCTTTTAATAGACTTTGCCATATTGTTGTAGCCCAAAATGATTAAGACCCTTCAATAATAAAAAGAGGACTTAAATATAATTCACCTAACAAAATCGATGTGTTCACACCCTCAATTTTGTCCCATGAAGTGCGTAATGAAAAATATATCTTTGCAACCTTACACTAAATAAATGAGACATTTTGTAACATTACATTCATTGCTAACATAGTCAAATGATTTGAATTTCAGTGAAATTGAGATAGGCTATTGTATTTAAGTACAACATTCACTTGTAAATGTAAATGAAAAATTCTTTGGTGCCATTAATTTTGAGCATTGTTACATCAAAGACTGACACCTTTTTCTCCTAGGTATCTTAAGAGACTTTGTCAAATCATTAAAGCTTGAAATGATTTGGACCCTTTAGAAACAAAAGTATGCCTCTACTAGCATTCACCTTTTCATCTCTATGTGTTTAAAACCTTGGTTTGGTACCACAAGGCACATAACAAAAATACGAATCCTAGCATCCTTATATTAGACATAAATGATGCATTTTGCAAGAAAAAAATCATTTCCCACTTGCTCATATGGTTCAAAGTTGAGGGAAACTAAAATTAATTATTTTAGTTAAACCCAACACCCACTTTCAAGTGTTAAAAAAGACACTCCCAAGTGCCATGGATTATGAGAGTTCCACCACATCAAATTTTAGCACATTTTTTATCTTAGGTCTCTTAAAGACACTTAAAAATTGAAATGAGGCCTTTACTATTATTCACATTCCCACCTTGACAAATAAACACCCTCAATTTGGTCCCATAATGTATAGAACAAGAATATGACTCTTGACAACCTTAAATTTGATACAAATTAGGTATTTATAAGATTATGTTCATTATTAACAAAGTCAAATTATTTGTACTTGAGGGAAATAAATATTGGTTATTGAATTTATACGTAATATTCTCTTGTAGATGTAAATAAAACTTACTAGGTGCCATGAACTATTAGAACTAAATTTGAATAAATATTTGGTAGTTTTTTTAATTTTAGGTGTCATAAGAGACTTTATTGAAACATTATAGCTTGAAAGGATCAAGACCCTTTGATAGAAAAATATTCCTCCATTACAATTCATCCACCCAACCAAACTTGTTTTAACCCTTAGTTTGATCACTCAAGGTCCATTTTGAGAATATCACTCTTGGCACCCTTGCACTAGGAAAAGATAAGAAATATTGTAAAAATACATTCATTGCTAGCACAATCAAATAGTTTGAAGTTGAGGGAATTAAGATAGTATATTTTAGTTAGAATAAACATCAAACTTTAGGTATAAAAATAAATACTAAGTGCCAATAATTTTGAGAACTATTATTTCAAAGTTTTATTATTTTTACTCTTAGGTCTAGATTAAGAGACTTTGTTGGATTTATATATCCTACAAGGATTAAGACTGTTCAAAAAATTAGAGGCATCCAATAGAATTTGGCCAGCCACCCTATGAATTTGGTAGACTATGTTAGATCCTATAAGGTGAAAAAAAAACAAGACTCTTGATGCCCTTAAACTATCAATAAATAAAGTATTTTATAAAGTTGCATTCATCTATAGAATGAACAAATAGTTTAGATTTGAGTGAAACCAAGATGGGTTATTATAATTAGATTTGAAAGCCACTAGTAGGTACAAAACATTCTTAGGTATCGTAGATTTTGAGAACCATTGTTTCAAAGTTAGGGACTGTTATTCTCTTAATTCTCTTGAGAGACTTTGTTAGATTCCTATAGCTTAGAATGAACATGACCCTTTAAAATTAAAATTAGGTCTCTGAAGATTAAATCTCCTATAGCTCAGGATTGAGTTTTTTTATTACAATTTCTCTTTCATTGCAATTTATTCATGCTTTTGGAATACTTTGTGGCCTTTTCTTTCAATTATAGCTCATTTCTTAGTAGCTTGCAGACTTATATAATTTTTTTGCTTATCAACGTTGGAAGGCAACAAGTGTTAGCATGACATAGTTTGTAGCAAGACTATGGCCTCTTGTTCTTGTAAAGGTGCACGAAGATGCCATGTGGTGGCCCCACATGGTCTCTCTAAATTATTTTGTTCTTTAAGGAATTTGAAAGTAGAGCACACCACGTGTTGGCACCACAAAGTTTCTTGAGGGTTGTAGGAAGGAAATCCTTAACAAATCCCACATGTATGTTGTAAGGAATCTAAGGTAGTAGAACAACTTCCTACACTAATCTTGAGAGGAGAATAATGCAAAAAATTTATAGATCTTTAAAAATTACAAAAACTTTAACATAAATAAGCATAAATATCATGCATACCATGACACAGTGATTTATGTGGGGAAAACCCTTTCGAGAGAAAAATCCCACACTCCAAAAGCCACCCAATATATTATTTAGTAAACCGAAAAGATTATAATATACTTGTAGGGAAAGATTCTCACAGGAGTATCACCACTCAAACATCAAGAGGCAGCATGACTGCTAATAGACTCTTAGGATACATCACTGTCTCTCTCTACCACAACCATAATGCAACACCTTCACAAAATATCCACCATTAGATCTAAAACCTAATAATTAATGGTCTAGATTTACAAGTATCATTTATTTGATGTATTTTGACCACTTTAGTAGTTTCCTAAAAAAGTTAACAAACAATTGTTTACACGAATCCCACTCTTCCCCCTTGCTCCAATTGTATATACCTTCAGTGTAACTAGGATATATATAAATATATAAATATATACATCCTATCAAAAATAAATCCTATATAATTGCAAGGTTGAGACACATTTTCCCAACAAATCTCCCAATTGTCAAACACCTTGCAAGAGCAATGAGAGGGAGTAAACATTGTCTCTTAATTGCTAGGGGTTGAAAGGCCCGTAGTCTCTTAACATGATTTGAACTTCTTTGTGCTCATAGGCTTAGTTAAAGAATCAACAACATTCATGAAAGTATCTACCTTAACTAGCTTCACCCTACCATCTTTGACCATATCTCAAACAAAATGATACTATACATCAATGTGCTTGGTCCTGGCATTAAATGTTGGGTTCTTGGCTAGACATATCACACTCTAAATGTCACAATAAATTTTCACTGCATCTTGCTTTATTCTAATATCTAAACATGGTCTCTTAAGCCAAATGGCTTCTTTACAAGCATGAGTAGCTATGATATACTCTACTTTAGTAGTGGACAAAGAAACCATAGCATGTCACTTACTCATCCAACTAATTGCACCACACATAAGCACTAGTGGATCTTCTGCTATCAACATCACCTACCCAATATGAATCCACATAACCATGAATATCAAGGGAAATTTCATCTTCAGTCATGTTACTATGATAACATAAGGAATAATCTAAGTTACTGCACAAATATCTGAAGACTCTTTTAATTGCATCCCAATGAACTCTACCAGGATTAGACATATATTTGGAAATAACTCCCACTGCTTGGGTAATGTCTGGTCTAGTACAAACCATAGCATACACCAAACTTCCAACTACACTTTGGTAAGGCACTCTGCTCATGCATTCCATCTCTGATGGAGATGTTGGACTATCTAAAATAGATAAATTTGTTCCAATAGAAAGGAGAACACATAATGGTCTATAATATTGCATGTCAAATCTCTAAAAAAATTAATTAACATACTTACTTTGGACAAGCCATAGCTTTATGTTCACTCTATCTCTTTTAATTTCTATACCAAGAATGTGTCTAGTTGCACCAAGGTCTTTCATTTCAAATTTAGCAGCAAGTTGAGATTTCAATTCTGAAATCATACCTTTCCCTTTGCCAATAAATAACATATCATCAACATATAATGCAATAAACAGGAAATGATCGCCATCAGTTTTATAATAAACACAATGATCTAATTTAGAATTTTCAAATCCCAAACTCAACTCATATGTATCAATTTTCTAGTACCACATCCTAGGACTAGATGTTTTAAGCCATACAAATATTTCTTCAATTTTCAAAACAATTTAATTTTACCTTTCACCACGTAGTGCTCTAGCTATGTCATATAAATATCCTCCTCCAAATCACCATGAAGGAAAGTAGTTTTCACATCCATTTGCTCAACCTCTAAATCTTAAGCAGTAGCAATAGAAAGCAAACATCTAATGGATGCCATTTTTGCAACAGGCAAGACTATCTCACCATAATCAACACCCTCAACTTGTGAGTAACCCTTTGCAAATAACCTTGCTTTGTATTTATCAATACATCCATCTGAACCAATATTTTTCTTGAACACCCATTTGCAACCAACAGGTTTCTATCCTTTAGGAAATTGTACAAGATCCCTTGTATCATTCTTTCTCAAAGATTTCATTTCTTCATTTATAGCAATCTTCCAAGATTATGCATTATTCATACATAGTGCCTCTTCTAGAGATATAGGTTCATCCATGTTAGTATTCAAAGAAAAAAATCATCTCCAATCATCAGGTGAATACCTTTCAGGTGGTTGTCTATGCCTTGTAGACGTATGAACAAGTTGAGTTGGAGGTTCTTCCTCCTCTTTTCAAGATCTAGAGCTAGATGAGCTCTCCTTAACTTCTTATCTATCCTTGGGCCTCATTTCAACTTTCTCAAGTGTAGAAGGAAATTGAATCACATCTTCCTATTTATTGTATTCTATATGGAATGTAAAAGAAAAAGGTTTAGTTTCTCTAAAAATAACACTTCTACTATATATTACCTTTTGTGCAATAGGATTCCAAAGCTTGTATCCTTTCACACCATTACTATATCTGATGAAGATGCATTCCATAGCCTTGTTCTCCAACTTTTTTACTTCTCCTTTGGCACATGTGCATATGCCTCACAACCAAAAACTCTAAGATGTCTTAATGAAGGCTTGCAACTCGGCCATGCCTCTATAGGTGTCTTATCAACGAGAGTTGATGTAGGAGACCTATTAATCAAGTAACAAGTAGTGGCAACAACTTCAATCCAAAACGTTTATTCTAGACTAGCACCACTCAAGATACTCCTAGCCTTCTCCATCAGTGTCCTATTCATTCTTTCTGCAACCCCATTTTGTTGTGGAGAATACAAAGTTGTCTTCTATCTATGAATACCACAATCTTTACAAAATCTATCAAAATTGTTAGAGAAAAATTCACTATTATTATCAGTCCTCAAAAATTTTATTTTCTTTCTAGTCTACAACTCAACAATTTCTTTAAATTCTTTAAATCAACTGAAAACTTTAGATTTACTCTTTCAAAAAATATACCCATGTCATTCTACTATAATCATCAATTAATGAAATATAATATGTTGATTTACCAATTGAAGGAACATCTACAGGACCAAACACATCAAAATGAATAAGATCCAATACACCACAAGATTTATGAGAACTTGAGTAAAACTGAATGTGGTTTTTTTTCCATAAATGCAATGCTCATATAAATCTTGAATTCAAGATTACAATAAAACAAGGTTTTTATTTTTCAAGGTCCTTACACCCTTTTCTCCAATGTGGCCAAGTCTCTAGTGCCATAATATAGTTTTCTTTGTAGGTAACTTTGCTTCAAAAGAAAGAGCACCCTTGGGTACCCAAAATCCATGACCATCCGTTGAAGGTGAAACCCACACTTCTTCCACAGACTTGCTTTTCACATAAGTACTATTGCACTCAATAGTGCATGCATCAAGCTTATACAATGTGCCATATCTGAAACCTCTAGCAATCACCATAACACCTCTAACCATCTTGCATCCTACATAAAAAAATACTACCTACACACTCACATCTATAAGCTTTCTCATAGATAAAAAAATTTCATGCTAATGTAGGGATATGCAACACACCATTAATCATTTTTATTCTACCATCAGGAAACTTGATTTTTACTTTACCGCAACCAACAATGTATAAATGAGAATCATCACACAAGTACACCTTACCTCCATCAAATTCTTCATATTTAGAAAACCAATCTTTATTTAAGGTCATAAGGAAAGATCCACCCGAGTCAATTAACCATGCATCATTACCTGCATGAGTTGCCAAAGTTGCAATGAATGTGTTTCCATCTTACTTATCAGACTCAGAATAAGAATTTTTTTTTTTCTTCTTCTTCTCTTCATTGTATTCCTTACGAACATTTCCAAGATTACCCAAGTTCCAACAAATAAATTTAGACTTTCCATGAGATTTTGATCTCCCCCTAGACTTGGATTTTTCACACTTCTCATTCTTCTTGCCTTTTTCCTTAGGTCTTCCATGAAAATTTAGGGCCTCCTTGGAAGTGATGGATACCTTCCTCCTCCTCTCTTTAGAAAGAAAAGAAGCAACCACATCTTCATTCTTCAAAATTATAGAAGTACTCCCAATAGCCATAACAAGAGAATCCCATGAATCAGGAAAAAAACAAAGAAATATCTGACATTTTTCCTCCTCATCCATTTTGACACCAATGGATGCCAATTGAGCCACGAGCATGTTAAATGCTTCCAAGTGGTCTATGATTCATCCACCCTCTTCCATTCTAAAGGAATACAATTTCTTCCTCAAGAAAATCTTGTTCACTAAATATTTGGCCTGATACATCTCACCAAGCTTCTTCCATAGCTTTTGTGTGGAGGTCTCCTCATGGACATTAATGAAAATAGAGTCTACCAAACAAAATTTGATTAGACCCTTGGCTTTATGGTCCATAACATCATATTGAGCAGCCTGAGTAGGATTTGTAGGCCTTGAAACATTCTCATCAATAGCATCCCACATATCTTAATCTATCAACATATCATCCATCTTTAGCTTCCACATTTTAAAATTATTTCCAAAAAATTATCCACCTTTATTCTCCTTCATGAACTTTCCATCTAAAAAATCATGCTACAAGATCATAAAATCTCTTCTGCACAAGCTCCCACTTAAACCTAGATTAGTCCAAAAAACCCAACAACCCACAACTAAAACCAAAGGTGATCAGGCTTTGATACCACTTGTAAGGAAGCTAAGGTAGCAGAACAACTTCCTAAAATAATCTTGAGAGGAGAATAATACAAAAAAATTACATTTATTTAACAATTATAGAAACTTAAACAAAAATAAACATAAATATCATGCATGCCACAACACAATGATTTACGTGGGGAAAACCCTTTCGGGAGAAAAAATCCATACTCCAAAAGTTGCCCAATATATTATTCAATAAACCACAAATATTACAATATACTTGTAGAGCAACCTTCTCATAGGAGTATCACCACTCAGAGATCAAGAGACAACATGACTACTGACAAACTCTTAGAATACATCATCGTCTCTCTCTACCATAGCCATAATATACCGCCCTCATAAAATAGGATTACTTTCTAGGGAAAGACAGACTGAAAAAAATCCACCATTAGATCTAAAGCCTAATAATTAATGGTCTAGATCTACAATGTATCATTTATCTGATGTATGTCATCCATTTTAGTAGTTTCTTCGTAAATTTAATGAATTTTTTTTACACGCATCCCTCCCCCCCTTGCTTCCATTGTATACACCTATTAGTGTAACTAAGATATATATACATCCTATTGACAATAAATCATATATAATTGTGAGGTTCAGACACATTTTCCCAATATATGACATGTGTCTAAGGCATGGAGTTCTTAAAAGGGAAAAGCGAGGGGAAGCTCAGGGGGCATCAGATTCTGCCACATGTCAAAGCTTTAAGATACACATGACAATGCTACTTAAATCCCACTTGTCCAAACAGTTATAACCAAAAACCATTGACTATCAAAGTCTCAACATGGCAACAATATCAAGAACATGATGTTTGGTAGGGAAACAATTGCAATGATCATCAGGATGATGATCCACAAGTAGTGAGTAGTGGGGAATCCTTTCAGTTGTGTTTTCAGTTCTTACACCTAAGGATTTTGCTCTATATAAGCCTATGCACACTTTTGAGAAAAGGTTGTTCACCATATTTGTAAAAAGAAGATGTAGAGAATTAATAAAAAATAAAATATTATTCTATAGACCTTAGCATTTTTAATTCTTTCAATTGATCAATAGAAATAAAAACATATAAAGTTGTGCCCAAATAGCCTTTACTATGTGTTTTATTTCTATTTCTAATAACTTTGATGCTCTGTGTCGTTTATGAATGGATGTTAATGACTGGTTGTTATGAGTTTTAGCTTATATGATTTCTAGCCCAAGTTTGCAAATTATTGAACCATGTCTTGTACTCTTTCATTTCCTACAATGATTTATGGTTAGCTATTATATTATGCTTGTTGGTGAGAAATATTTATAATGGTTAAAAGTGTTAGTAGAATAAATAGGTTGCATCATACTCCGGTGAGCCTCTGCGTTCTTATTGTGAAAGGATTTGAATGCTATGTGATATGCATACTTGGCCTTAAAAATTTTGTTCTCTTTTTCATAATGAAGAGTTTGTGGCACTTTGTGCTTATTTCTTTGGAGTCTTGTGCTTCTGTTATATTTGAAAGAGATATTTGAAATGTTGTAAAAGATTTGGTGCATCACCTTAGATTAGAATTTCTTATGTTATTTTCCTTCTTCCCCTTTCCTCCTCAAACCAAGAATGAAGAGTTGGCTTCTAAAATCCTAGAGGTTTTCTAGTGGATCATAATTTATCCCCCATCTATGAACTTCCCATAACCTGGCTGAGGTGTAAGCTTTAAGGATCAATAGTTCTTTTTTGGCATTCCCATTGGAACCATTTTAATTACTAACTATAAGCATGTGTATGAGTTAGAGTCCAATTACAAGAACACAAACATCCTGGAACCCAAGCTTATTGCTATCTCCCTTAGTAATTATATCCCATGCTAGAGCTACCTATCCCATCACATAAGAATCTCAAAACCTTTGTAGCCTATAATAGTGGTAGCCCACTCATTCCTCCTGTTCCTTCTATAGTATGGGATCCAATTCTCACAAATTCTCTAAAGGCTCTCCCTAAGTTTACTCAGAAAGATCTCAAAACATTGACTGATCATCTTCAGGATGTTGTCAACATATGCACTTTTCATAATATCAAAATGAAAAATGTAGTGCTCATATTATTGGCAGCCTCCTTCTAAGGAAAGGTTCAACATTGGTACAAATATCTAGATCCTAACTCTATTGGAACCTACGATCAACTTGGAGATTGGTTTTTTGATTATTTTTCTAAAAAGGAGACTACTCATCTTTGCTGCAACAATTGATAACAATAAAAAGAGTGCCTCATGAGGCCATTACAGAATTCAATACAAGGTTTCAAAAGGCCTGATAGAGGATCCCTATTACATCTCAACACCCAAAAATTATGGCATTTTTTTTTTCTATTTGAAGGATTTCAACTCTGACATAGTGGTCATGATCCAGCTGCTCGAGGGTAACACCTTGTTGAATGCATATGATATGGTGGAAAGAGCCAAAAAACTTAACTAATGCTAGAATACTCCCACCTAGATTACCTCTACCAATGTTCCCAGAAATATCTCCTTGGTCTCAAGAAGAAACCACTCCTAGCACTTCTATTGCACCTCTTCCTTCTATATATGTGTACCCTAATACATAGGTGAGCACCTCTACTTCCTGTCCATTAGCCATGAAGGTAAATGACATGAATAACCTATTACAAAAATTCTCTAATGAGATTATCAATATAAAGAATCAACAAGCAACACCTCTGAAACCCCCCTTTCAAGGATATCAAGGAGGGAGACCACCATTTCAACATAATCAATATCAAGGAGGTGCTAGAGTAAATAAATAATCACAATCTTTGAACCAAATTGTTCTAGTTCCCACTCTACTACAAACCATATCATCTAATCCCAACAATGACTTTCTCACAAGCCAAAACAATTTGGTAGATGACTCAAAAACTTGGTGTTTCCCTTGTAATGATGCACACATGTCATGGAACTATATGAGAAGTAATCTCCAATAGAAGATGGTAGAGAAAAGAAGGCAAGGCATCTCACTAGATGTAGGGGTATATGCTTACTAGTTTCACATAGTAGAGAGTGCCATGCTCAATGCTCAAATGCATGGTAAGTCTCTTGAACAAGAAGCATAAATTATCATAGATCATGTGCTCTTCTCCTGGATGGGGGGTGGTGATGTAGTGTTTTCTAATGAGGCCTCAACATCAAAGACTCCAAAAGTCAAGTCGAACTATAACACTTGCTCTAAGTGAAGGTTTACCAAAGAGCTTATACCACAAGTGTAGACACCTAAAGAATCTTTGGAGAAGATTGTTAGTTCACACGCAGTGGTCCAACCCTTTCAAAAAAAAGGAGGTGTTCTCCTATAAGTTAAAGATACCACCACTCAAATCTCCTAACATGTTCAAACAATTAAAGAAGGCTCCTACCAACATGTCTCTAAGGGACATTCTAGCAATTTTAGAACAAAATTCTTTTTTGTGGTATGCCTTAGAAGGTCGTGAAAGACCAGTACAAGCCAAGATAACTTCGGAACATATTCAGGCAAAGAGTAAATGACCTAAAGCTATGGTGTAAGGACAAGTTATGACATTCATGAATACTAGATCTATGGGGTCACCAAGGAAGATCTAGGAAAACTAAAACCCACTCCCTTCTCTTTTACTCTGATTGTAAGAGATAAACTATTGCATAATGCCATGATCAATTTTCGTTCTAGTACCACTATGATTCCCAAGAAAATTGTTGATGCTTTGCAACTAAAATATGAACCCATAGAAAGAGGAGTTATGTAGCTAGATGGGAAGAAAGTCCAAATTGTAGGCCTAATTAAAAGGCTTCCTTTGACCTTATATCTTATCTAGGTAGCATCATAGTTCGTCAAGAAGTAGTGATAATAGGTATTGCCCCTCTCTTTGGGTTATGTCTATCACGTAATTTAGAGGTAAATTAGGAGGATATCTATCCTTAAATTGGTCACATCTCATCTTAAGGACAAAGCATGGAGCTAAAATGAAAATGTTGTCAGAGCATTTACATCCCAAGTATATAGTGAATAAATCCTTGATTAATTTCAATGAACCTCACACTTCCTTCAAAAAGGAAATGTACTATGCAGTGATGTTGGAGGATGAAGAAGTAACTTGGAATAGAAGTTCTAAGGAAGAGGTTCTTTTGAATCAATTCATGAAAAGTGATCCTTTTGGAAATTTTCATGAAATTGGTCTCAGAACTTATGTACTTTATGATGAGAATCAAGTCATTCCATTAGTGAAAAAGGTTCAAGATGATCCTAAATATTTCCATAGCCATGAGTCTAATCTTTGGACCTTGCATTTTGAAGGTACAAGATGAAAAGTTGGTTTAGAAGCTGGAATTTGCATAACTTCCTTGACCAGAAAATGAAATCTTAGAGTTTTCCATTTTCAATTCTCTTGCACAGATAACAAATTTGAGTATGAAGGCTTGATCTGAGGGTTAAGCCATGTGGAGTGAATGAGAATCAAACAACTAAAAGTTTTTGGAGATTTAGAGCTGGTGATCAAGCAAGCACAAGAAACTTTAATCAGAAATAATGTGCACGTGTTCTTACTGACATAGATTTTGCGATGTAATTGAAGGATTTGATGCTTTCAACATCCAAGTGGCCCCTTAGAAGTCAAACATTGAAGCAGAATGGTTGGAAAAAGTTGGCTCTTAGTTAGATTTGGTGACTAACTTGCTGACTAATAAGCTTTCAATTTGGGTCATTGTTAGGATCGCTATTCTATATAATGAACAAAATTGACAAGTCTTTGAGAGTGATGCTCAAATTTTCATGTTTATCTAGAAATATTGTTATTTTGCAGAGAAATTTCCATCTAAAATCAAGGAGGCCTACATATATCAAATCATTCACCTGAAGTGAAATAAGCTTCCAAACAGGCTAATCATCCTGAAGAACCTATTTAATTGTGATGATGAAATGAATGATAAAAGAAGTTTCACAAACAAGGGAGATTATTCAGAACTTGATTTCAGAATTGATAGAAATTTGAAGGTCGACAAGGATTTTCCTCAAAGGGATATAGATAGATTGGTATCTTTATGTGAGAAGTATGGCTAAGTAGTGGACCAAACCTATGATGATTTCAAGGGATATGACCATGACATCATTCAACATACTATAGAGCTAGTTGAAGGAGTTAAACCTATTCACCAAAAGTAGAGGCTAGGCAACCCCAAAGTAGAGTCGCTCATGGCTTAGGAGCTGAAAAAATCATAGACTCTCAAATCATATACCTAATTACACATTCCACCTCAGTCTTGAACCTAGTCCTTATTTAGAAAAAGAATGGAGATATTTGACTATGTATAGACTTCCAATATTTGAATAGAGCATCCTTAAAATAACATTATCCATTAATCTCTATGGAGAAAATCCTTCAAACAATCATACGATCTGAGATGTTTTCATTGCTTTTTTTTTATAATCAGGTATGGGTTAAAGAAGAGGACCAACACAAAATAATTTGTTCACCATAAAGTGGTGAATATTCACATTGCAAATATGTAATTTACCCTCTCAAATGCCATAGCTACCTTCTAGAGTGTAATGGATATTAATTTCAAAAATTCGATAGATTTAATCATACTTATCTATCTAGATGACCTCATAATATTTTTGAAATAAAAGGAAGGTCATTTCAATCATTTGAAGAAGCTTTTCCAAAAGTTTGAAGAGTTTGGGATCTCCTTGAACCCTAAAAATGTATGTTCAAAGTCCTGTAGGATAAGTTGTTGGGGTACATTGTATCCAAAGATGATATTTCTACTGATCCAGAGAGAAGAAAATCTATGAGAGAGCTACCCCTATTGATAAACAAGAAGGGACTACAATATTTCCTTAGAAAAATAAAGTTCGTTAGCAGATTCATATCAAACTTTACTAGATTATTTAGACCCATAACTCTCATGTTGAAGAAGGATCAAGCCTTCAAATGGACTCCAAAAGGGAGAGTATCATTTAAAAAGATCAAGGAAGCTATCTCCTCAACTATGGTGTTGGACAAACTTGGACTTTTATTAAAATTTCATTATGTATGTCTATGGTCTAGTGAGCACAACATTGTCATGATGCTGACACAAAAAGTTGAAGCAAAAGGAGAACATCCCATCACCTTCCACTCAAGGACCCTAAAGGGATATGAGGCCAAATATAACTTTGTGGAAAATTAGTATTTTTCCACCTTTCAATGGTTTTAAGAATTTCTAACACTTGATAGCATGGAAAAAAGTAATGTTTGATGAATAGGAAAATGGATACCTCTTAGACATCACACTTTTTCCACTCAATCATTCACTAATGTCCTAGGAGTCCCAATTGTATTGACTAACAACCTCACAAGGTGAGTCAATTCTCAATTAGGAAGGACCTACAAAGGGGTTCTTTGAGTTATAAGGGGTTCACCACCAAGAAAATGCTTGGAAAAGGAAATGTTGGAAAACACACTATGATATGAAAAATGACCTATAACTAGAAATTTAAGCTAAATGAAAGATCCAAATGATGAAATTATGCAATAGGGGGATAATATGTGTGCACCTAGGAAATCTGGAGATGTCGTGAGGATTCTGGAAATGTGAAGAAGCTACCAAAATATGTTGTGGAGGACTAAGATTCCTAGAATGGCATATTAGTCCAACTGCTATTTTTGGGGGAAAATACAAAGTCTTCATATCATAGAACTAGATCTTGAAAAATATCTGAAAAAATAGGCCTGGGAGGACTAAGATGCCCAAGGTGGTGTATTAGTCTCATTCTGAATTTCTGCAAACTCTAAATAGGATCCTAAGCTCTTAGGTCTACACTTGCTTCCCTTCTGATCCCAGGTTTTGAAACTTCTAAATATAGCCTATAGGTTAGTTTCCATGAAGATGAAAACTTGGTAATGCAATTTTGCAACTTTTTCAACTTTGCACTCCAAGTGATCTTCAAGTCTTCGACCTAGATTTGCAATCACAAATATTCAAGATGGAAAAATTTGTTGTTTGTTAGTGAATGGGGGTTTTCCTTGGTCAAACCCCTCCTTGGCAATTAAACCTTGAAATGAAATAGCAATAATGAAGGAAATGGTGAATGAACAACATGCAATGCTACATCTCACCAAACCCTTATAAAGTTTGCAAACTTATGTGCAATGGTTGTAGTGGATATGGATCTTGAATACTTTAAAGATAGGACTTGAATTTATTCACTTGAATCAAAACCCTACATCACAAATGTTAGCATAACAACACACACGATGCAAGAAAACTCTTTGATATGATGCTTGAAACTGAAAAATGGCTCCAAATGCTTCATAAATCTGCTCTTGAATGCTTTTGTGAACTTAATTTGATATTATGAATGCTCTCACAAAAGACTTGGACTTGAAATGAATGAATGAACCTTATAGTTATACTTTTCTATGCTTAATATCCTGAAATTACATCACACCAAGTTGACATATGAATTTATTAAATAAAGGAGGCTAAATCCCATTAGAATTTGAAATTAAATCTCAAAAATGTCTCAAGGAGGACTAAGAATCCCTAGGTGGCGTCTTAGTCCCAAGTCCTAAAAACTTGGGGCGCAGACACCAAAAAGGGGCCCAATCTAGATATGCCAAAACTAGGGGCCTGAGAGCCTTGGGGGACAAAGACGCCCTAGGTGGCATTTTAGTCCCGACCCAAAAATCAGGGACACACTGATGGAGTCATTAAATTATGATTTATGCATTGGAGAATGTTGGGATTAACCAAAAAAAGATGTAATTCATAGGGCTTGTGGATGCAAAATAGGACCAATTAAGCCATAAAGAAGCATAAATAAAGCAAGGCAGACCCAAACAAGTGTGAAAATGCAAGGGTATGCATTTTCCTACACTACATTTAGCCCCCACTTTAGTGAGAGGATGAACTTGCTTCAAACTCATACTAAAGTAGCCAACCACACAATCAAGAGGGGTTCAAATGTACAAATGTTATAAGATGAAAATAATCAAGAGGGTGGAAAAGCCCCCAGGATCATGATCCTATTAAAAAAATAACATAAGCAAAAAGGAACATGCTTGCAGATGATATATGAAGCCATAACTAGATCACAAACATACACCATCAAGGACAGTAAAAAGGAAAAAAGAAAATGGAAAAACTACAGCGGATCAAGCTTGAACTAGTCATCCAATCTAGTGGACCGAGTCCAGGGTATTTGTCCAAAAAGAAGTTTGCAAGTGGAACAGATTGTCCACTATGCAAACAAAATGCACACTCATGAGGGCTAGTGGGAGCTAGTTTTCTAGGTGAGCCCTAAGGGACCATATCAAACTCATACCTCCATGACTTTAATAAGGTACAAAAATGCATGCTCACATGGGCTTTTGAAGCTAGGAGTTCACTAGGTGAGCCCTAAGGGACCATATCAAATCCATACCTCCATGACTTTAATAAGGCACAAAAATGCATGCTCACACAGGCTAGTGAAGTTAGGTGTTCACTAGGTGAGCCCCAAGGGACCATATCAAAGTCATACCTCCATGAATTTCATAAGGTACAAAAATGCAACAAGAAAGAGGGATGCTCAAAGGGATTTTGCTTAGTTCATGTGAGGTCTTACTCTTAGGGAACATTGTGGCTCATGTCTCCAAGAGAGGACCATTCAAAGGATAAAATATTAACCACTTAAGGGATGCAATGCATCGCATCACCACTAAGGGGAATATAATATGCTGAGATAGGTCAAAATATTGAAGGACATTGCTCCCAAAAACACCACAAAGAGGAAAACATGAGCGTGAAATAAGAAAATCACATCAAAGAACATGAAAAAAAATGAAAGTGAAATCATGTTAAAATAATGCCAATGTATGCCCCCACTTTAAATAAATTTCTAACACCATGCTATGAGCAATCACTTTAAAGTAGCAAATAAAAATACAAACGAGAAGGAAGACATGAGAACCAACTTGGAAAGCCCTATGCCAAGTAATATGTTTCCGAGTAAGGCTATGTCATGTGAGAGAAAAGGAAAAGAAAGAGGTTGCCCCCAAAATGAAAAAACCAAACACATAAGGGAACTATGGATTTGGGATCAGTATTTTCTTTGTTACAATATTTTTAGAGAGCTCAAAATAGTCATCATTCCCCAAATACACATAACTAGGAGAATGATACAAAGAGAGCAAAAACAAAGAAAAAGAAAGACATCCTCTTGGGTCAAAATGGAAGAGACATAGGGTGTCTCAACACCTTGCATCATCCTCAAAAGGAAAACACAAGAAATGAAAAGGAAAATGAAATGAAATGAAAAGATAAAAACAAATTTTGGGTCAACATGAAGGAGACAAAAATGTCTCAGTGCCTTGCATCATCCCCAAAAGGAAAAGACAAGAAATGAAAATGAAATTAAAGAGAAAAGATCAGTCAAATAGAAAAAGTATACAACATATAGAAGAATGAAGGTACAAATACAGGAATGCTCATAGAGAGAGGAACATCAAATAGAACATCATGGGGGATCATGTTATGCACATGCAAGCAAAGAAAGAAAGTGGAAAAGGAAAGAAAAAGAAAAATAAAAGAAATAACAGACTAGTAAAGCACATGCAAGTCAGCCATCGAGTAGGTCATTTGCATCCCAATCTTCTTTAGTATATGCAAAATGCAGATCACTACCGAGAGGTACAACATCAAGTGTTGTTCTAGGAGAATCACCAGGTTCAACACATGGCGAATCGCCCAGTTTAAGAGGATTTCCATGGTTGTTATCTTTTAAGCTCATAGAATAGGAAAATAAAAAATTCAACTCATTATGCACTTCCTCATTGATTTTAATTGTTTCCTCATCATCATCCAAGTTAACCACAATAGGATGATGAATGATAATATCCATAGAAGTTGTTGGTCCTTGTTGTGGTGGAGATATAACTTCTATTTGTTCTAGTAAAAGAGGAGGATCATCGTTTACTAGTTCTGTCAAGTTTGGATTTTTATTTTCAATGTTGTTATCAGTATTCATCTTTCAAGAAATAGCATGACGTCTACACCTATGCTCTCTAGCATTAAGGTTTATTTTATTATGATTTTCAAGTTGTATTTGTGTAGGAGCGAGTTTTTCGACCAGAGGTTCCTTTTCTTCTTGTGACAAAAGAACAAAAGAAACCATAGAAGGTTGTTCAACCACTTTCTCTTTGGCTTTATAAATTTGCTTAGGAGGTGGATTAGGACTTATTTGGTTGTCTCTAGGTCTCTTGTAGTAAATAGGCAAGGGATTGTTCATAGATGGGTCTTGGTTTGTTGGAAGGGTTTTAGACTCAACATTGTTTTCTTTAGGTGGCAAAGGTTCAAGTGTGGGTTGAGGTTTGATCATGGGTGGAGGAAATTTTTCAAAAGATAGTTTGGCTATTCATTTTTCTTTTAATTGTTGATAGGATAGGAAAAGGAAATCTTTGCAGGGTCTTATAGGTTCCATAGGTTCAAGCCAAAAATAATCTAAGGAGAAATTTCCATAGGAAGATGGGGGTCTAAAGCCATTATGGTTCACTGTGAATATTTCATTGGTGACTGGAAACTTTAAGCACTTATGGATAATGAATGGGACCACATTCATGGAGTGAAGCCAGTTGTATCCCAACTTTACATGAAATTGGTCTGAATTAGATATGATAGAGAATGATACATTTTATTTCTTTGGTCCTACTTGTAAAGGGAGTGTGATCAAGCCCATCGTAGCATGAGAAAAACCATCATGAATTTTAATCCATGCTTTCAATTTATCATATCTATCTTGAGTAAGTTCATGCACATATAAAATTTCTTCTATGATCACATTCTCTCCATAGATGGGATTAATTAAAATCCTAGGAGTGGGCTTATTATTGATTCTACCGGCTATGTGAACAGGACCATTAGAGGCATGTTTGATTGTTTCTTCTGAAGAGAAAATAATGTCAATGGTTTGATGTTTACATGGCTCAATTTCAACCACTCCTATCATTATATCAATAGGAATTTTTTCATTAGTATCCATAGGAATCTATTCATCATCATCCATAGGACTTTGTTCATGATTGCTCAAATTCTCATCATTCGTGTCAACATTCATCACATCGGGCTTAGTTTCACTAGCCTTAACAAATGGAATATTATGGTTGGGCATGGGATTGGTAAATATTTTCATGTTTTGGTTGGGAGGAGCCATAGACTTATTACCTTTTTCATTTACACCTCCAATTTGGATATGATTGGAATCAATGAGGTCTTGCACAAGATGTGTAAGACACTTGCAATGTTTTATATCATGTCATCTTTGTTGGTGATAAGCATAATAGGCATTGTGTCTACAGTTAAGAGGTAATGGATTGCTAGGGTCAAGGGGTTGAACAGGAGGTAAGGTAAGCATGTTTTTTTAAGAGTTGGGTCATAATGTTGTGAACTATGTCAAGTAAGGGAGTAAACTATCTTTGTGGATCCCCAAAGATATAAGGATTACTATTATTTATAGTAGCTACTTGGGTATCAATTAGTTGGGTAGGTTGAGATGTGGAATTTAGTTGAAGGAAACTTTTATTTTATCTTCTAAAAGGTTGGTAAGTGTTTTGGTTTGAAGCTTCGGTCCTTTTGGGATGGGTAGGGGTGGTTTCTAGTTCACTACTAGTTAGGGAATTCTAATAGTCTCAAAGGGAAGTGCATAAATGCATGAAAGAGGGGAATTTCATCATGGTAAGATTATCCCTTATCTTTCTTTGTAAGTTTTCTACGAACATCCTTTGAAGGTGGGAATCAAGAATTTTCACACCGATTTGAGAATAAAGCAATTGGTAGCATGAAATAAAGTTAGTGACTTTTTCATCCTCATTTTTCTTGTATCTCATCAAATTAGCCAATGTCATTTCAGGGACCATGTGCACTTGGAAATGGTTAATAAAGGTCTCAAAAATTTCATTGAATGAATGATTTGATAATGCAAAAACCCAATCCAAGGCAGCATCTTTCAAGGATCGGGAAAAAGTATAGCCAAAAGTGTGTCTTCAAGGATAAAGTCACTACACAAAGCAGTAAAGGCATTCACATGATTAGCAAGATCTCCCTTTCCTCCATATTTTTCAAATCTAGGGATCTCTATACCTTGTGGCATCGAAGTTCTCAATGTCTCCAAGGACAATGGATTGCTCTTGACAGAGTATGAAGGTGGACCGTTTTGATTTTGATTAATGGTGGAAACTTGTTATTGGATGGATGAAAGGCTTTGTAAGAGGTGGTTAATGATAGGGTCATTGCTTGTAGTGTGTGATGGAGATAAATATGGTGGTTGTATGTATGTGTTGGAAGGACTAATGAATGGATTGCTTATGAGAGTAGATATAAGATTAGGTGCCACATAGGTATAAGGAAAACTAGTGGAAATTTTTGAGGTAGGAAGGATGCTACTAGTTGGTTGCATTGTTGTGGTCATTTAAGGATTGGTATAGGTGGGAATTGAGGTTATGGTTGAAGAGGGAGGAGTTTGATTTCCTCCTTGGCTTTGCACATTGTTTGAAACTTGAGAACCATTAGTGGTGGAAGGAATATGTTTTCCAAAGATCTGAGCTATGTTATGCACAACTTCCAATCCCTCATCACTTTCCATCATGCGATGAAGGTTCTCTATGGTAGGTATAACAATGTTTGAAATTTTTCCAGTACTTACACTATCTTGTAAATGAGCTAAGTCTTCATGCACTTTCATTATGTTTTCTTGTGGAATATGATCAATCATTGTTTGGACACTTGGCACAACACTTGTAGGCAAGGTAGGAATAGAAAAAGAGGTGTGAAAGGTATGGTCCATATCTAGTGAACTAATTCCAAGACCAAAAGTAAGAGAGCTTGATAACCAAAGATCCACAACAAGTGTCTTATCATGGGATTCCATGAGTATCACACTCCGTCTAACCATAGTATTAGTAGGAGGACACCAATAACAACAAATATGGAAATAGAAACAGAAAACTGAAGGCAGCCAACAGAAACACAAAAAAAGAAATTTTGGATCTTGAAAACTAGAGAATGAAAGTTAACATGGACTAAGGCACCAAGAAGGGCATCTTGGTCCTCCTAGTGAGATTCTGAAGTTCTAGAGGTTGAAACAGACAACAAATAGCAAAGAGAGATTTCTAAAGCAAAAATCCTGAGAGGGACTAAGATGCCAGGAAGGGTTTTTTAGTCCCAACAAATATTTTTATAGAAAAATAGTGAATTTTGGAATGTCAACAATGTTTACATATTGCTTATGCAAGATACTAATGCTCATAAATAGAAAAATGTGCAAATAGGTGCAAGAAAAAGTAACAAGGAAGAAGCAATTGAATGCAATATTTTTCACTTTTGAATGCAGTAAGAATGCAATTGAAGATGAAGAACAATTCACTTTTCAATTTTTCAATGAAATGAAATGAATCAATAAAGTAAATATGCAACCTATATGCACTTTCACTAATGCAAATATAGGAAACCCTAAATGCAATTTTACTGATGCAAAATGCAAGATGCCTTAAATGCACTTTCACTAATGTAAGATGTAATGCAAGAATGAATGTGATCTAGATCTAAAGACTTTAATGGTCTCAAAATTATAAATGAATGCTTAAAAGTTGGGTACACCAAAATGATGAATAGGAAAATGGATAACTCTTAGATATCACACTTTTTCCACTCAATCATTCACTAATGTCCTACGAGTCCCAATTGGATTGAGTAACAACCTCACAAGGTGATTCAATTCTCAATTATGAAGGACCTATGATGGGTTTCTTTGAGTTATAAGGGGTTCACCACCAAGCAAATGCTTGGAAAAGGAAATGTTGGAAAACACATTGTGATATGCAAAATGACATATAACTAGAAATGTAATGTAAATGAAAGATGCAAATGATGAAATTATACAATAGGGGGATAATATGTGTGCACTTGGGAAATATCAAGATGTCGTGAGGATTCTGGAAATGTGAAGAAGCTACCAAAATATATTGTGGAGGAATAAGATGCCCAGAATAGAGTATTAACTAGTTCTGATACTATTTTTCAGGTAAAATACAGAGTCTTCGTATCTCGAAATCGGATCTCAGAAAATCTATAAAAAAATAGGCCTAGGAGGACTAAGACACCCAAGGTGGCATATTAGTCTCATTCTTAATTTCTAAAAACTTTGAATAGGATCTTGGGCTCTTAGTTCTGCACTTGCTTCCATTCCAAACTCAGCTTTTGAAACTTTTGAATATGTCGTATAGGTGAGTTTTCGTTAAGATGACAACGTTGTAATGAAATTTTACAACTTTTGCAACTTTTCACTTCAAGTGATCTTCAAGTCTTCGGCCTAGATTTGTAATAAAAAATATGCAAGATGGAAAAATTTGTTGTTTGTTAGTGAATGGGGGTTTGTCTTGTTCAAACCCCTTTTTGGTAATTAAACCTTGAAATGAAATAGAAATATTGAAGGAAATGGTGAACGAACAACATGCAATGCTACAACTCACCAAACCCTTATAAATTTTGCAAACTTGTGTATAATGGCTATAGTGGATATGGATCTTGAACACTTGAAAGATAGGACATGAATTTCTTTACTTGAATCATAACCTTACATCAAAAATGTTAGCACAACACACATGATGCAAGAAAGCTCTTTGATATGATGCTTGAATCTAAAAATGGCTCCATATGCTTGATAAATATACTCTTGAATGATTATGTGAACTTAATTTGATATTTTGAATGCTCTCACAAAAGACTTGGACTTGAAATGAATGAATGAACCTTGTATTTATACTTTTCTATGCTTAATATCCTGAAATTACATCACACCAAGCCGACATATGAATTCATTAAATAAAGGAGGCTAAATCCTACCAGAATTTGAAATTAAATCTCAAAAATGACTCAAGGAGGTCTAAGAAGCCCTAGGTGGAATCTTAGTCCCAAGTCCTAAAAACTTGGATCACAGACAACAAAAAGGGACCCAATTTGGATATTCCAAAATTAGGATCCCGAGAGCCTTGGGGGACAAAGATGCCCTAGGTGGCATTTTAGTCCTGACCCAAAAATCAAGGACACACTAATGGAGTCATTAAATTATCATTTGTGCATTGGAGAATGTCAGGATTAACCAAAAAAAGATATAATTCATAGGGCTTGTGGACACAAAATAGGACCAATTAATCCATAAACAAGCATAAATAAATCAAGATGGGCCTAAACAAGTGTGAAAATGCAAGGGTATGCATTTTCCTACACTACAATGTTATATGTAACAAATTAAGCTATGTATAAATACATAATGGAAGGAGAGATTATAGAAAAAATGGCTAATTAAAACACAGAAATTCTTGAATATGATGTGGAGGTTTGATCCACAAAGGTAATTTTTTGGAAGGGACTCCATAAGTATCTAGTGAAATAAAATGAATCTCCAATAGAAGAAAAATCACTAGAATTAGTCTTGATTAACCAATTCGAATCCATGAGGGATTGGATAGTGGATAGAATCAATTCCATTCAAACTAGAAGGTATCCAACTATCATCCCTTCATATAAAAGAAGGTTTTATAGACTACAAGGTGTCAAATATTCCATATTTGAAGGAGTAATTTTTAAAATAAACTTTGATGGTGTTCTCCTTCACTACATGGACAAAGAGCAAGAAAAAATATATTATATGAGTTTCATAGTAGCCTCGTAGCCAACCATTTCTCAACAAAGACCATTGCCCTGAAGATCATATGCACTAGATACATTTGGCCTAATTTGTTCACCGATTTCCATCATTTGGTCAAAATATGCTAGAAATGTCAATTCTTCGCTAAGAAACATAAGCATTCTACCATGCCTCTAAGTTTGATTGTGGTTGATGATCCATTTGCACAGTGGAGACTAGACTTCATTGGGATAATCAACCCAATTTCTAGCTTAGGAAATAAATGGATCTCAACTGCAATAGATTATTTTACTATATGGACAGAGGCAGTACCATTGAAGAATGCCACCAAAAATGAAATTGTGAATTTCATCAAAGAATTAGTGGCAAGGTTTGGCTCTCCCAAAAACATATTTTTTATAATGCACAAGCCTTTGTAGGATTTAAGATGTTTGAATTCATATTAAAGTATGGGATTTTTCTCAAAAATTCTTTGAACTACAATCTACAAGGGAATGGACTCACCAAATCCACAAACACAAACCTAATCTAGTTGATCAAGTAGATAGGTGCAGGCCACCATAAATAATGGCACAGACACTTACAAGTAGCATTATTTGACCAGATTACTTTGAAGCAAGCTTTGAAAGCCTCACCACATGAATTGGTCTATGGAAAGGATGTAGTGATGTACATCTCTATGAATATATTAGTGCTACAATTTCTTAATTACCTAGAAGTTGAGGAGAATGGAACCATGGAAGTAAGGTTAGGGAAATTGATTAATGTCTAGGAATCTCAAGAGAAGGTTTATGATACCTTGAAAAACCACTAGTAGATTGTCAAGTGATGGTTTGATAGGAAAACATGTGTCCCTGGATTTAAAGAAGGTGACTTGGTTTTAAAATATGACAAGCATGCTACTAAACTAGGGAAACATGCAAAATTTGATGCTCTATGGGAGGGACTGTTTTTTGTTTCCAAATGTGAAGAGAGTAAATCTTTCGAGTTAGAAGACTTGGTGTTGGGAAAATGTGTCTCAACCTTAAAATTTAATGAGGTACTATTGATATGTGAGTGATGGGGGGCATGAGGTGGTCCCCCCCATGAGGGGTTTGGGGGTCATGCACCTCAATGGGGGCTCGGGGGAAATGTCCCCGAAAGGATATTTTTATTTATATTTTATTATTATAAATATAGATTGTTCATAATTAGGTCTTAGATTTGATGGTCAATATTTAATTAGCTTGAATTTCCCTTGAAGAAAACCCCCTTGAAGAAAACCCTATTTTATGAGGGAACTATATTATGGCTATGTATTGTGATGTATTCTTAGATTCTGATAGTAGTTGTGTTGCCTCTGGATCTCTGGTTGGTGGTACTCCTATGAGAAGCTTGCTCTAAAGTATATTGTAAATCTTTATGATTTATGAATAATATATTGGGTGAATTTTTGAGTGTGGATTTTTTCTCTTGAAATAGATTTCCCCACATAAATCATTGTGTTGTGGTATGCATGATATTTATGTTTATTTTTGTTTAATTTTTTATAACTAAAAATAACTATAAAGTTTTTCATTATTCTCATATCAAGATTAGTGTAGAAAGTTGTTCCACTACCTTAGCTTCTCTACACTTGGAAGGAAACACCCTAAGATTCTAGTTAATGGTATCCATTTAAAGTTTTTAAATTAATTCCTCATCTCTTATGAGACTTTTCTTTGTAAATTATGTGAATTTTGTAAATTTTGTACCATATGTAAAAACTATAAAGCGTAGATTTTTTCTAGAGGAGAGTACACATAAAATGCAAAGGGCTATATTTATTTATATTTGAAGACCATTCATAATGTAGGATTAGGAAATCATACCTATGTTTACATAGAAAAAAGGAGCTCAAGGCTCATCAAGAGGACAAAATACGAAAAGAGAATGTCTTCAAGCAATCATGCTCCATCAACATTTTCACACACCACAAGTTGAGGAGGGTACATGAGGTCTTGGAAAATCATGTACCACTTGACATCATTGATGGGCTCTACTTCCATCACCTTTAGCAGAAAGGAAAAGGCAGGGTTGACTTCTCATGGTGTCGCTCCATCGTGGTTGTTCAAAAACTAGAAAGAAAAGGGAGCCATGACACCACCTCACCATCATCAATGAATCATCTTAGGTCCATTCAAATGGGGATTCCTAGTCTTGGAACCACTACATCTATGATCTCTTCCAACCCCACTAGATAATCCTTGCTGAAAAGAGCTCTAATGAGCTCTACAATGCAAGGCTTTGGCTCATTCAGGTCAAAGAGGGATGATACAAATCTAGATACAATGTCAATATCTACTCTATACTTATTTTCTTTAGAAAGGAAGTCCTCAAGAACCACTTAATAACAATTATGACCAAATGATTCTTCATCTTGGCCATTTTCTTCATCCTTTGGTTTGACACTTCTCCTAAACAATCTTGTTGGAACTTCTTGCTAACTAGCCTAATGGAAGTATCCATGATATCATGCTTTAAATCTAAATGAGCTTGATTTAAGCTTAGAATGATTTATGCATTTCAATCAATACCAATTTAAATAAAGTTCAAGGAAGAGCCACATAAGTGAAATTAGATGTTTTCTTGTATGGAAATATGGAAAACTTATCAAGTTGAGAATCTAGCATGGAAAAATTGTACAAGATTAGGTTAAAAGGCCTTGAGAAATTAATTCAGGAGGTGGTGTGTGCATAAACTGTTCAATTTTTTACCAAGTTTCTTGCCACCTTGATGCATCTTTCTTTAGATAATCATGAGAAAGGCCCTTAATTCAATTTCCTTAAAGCTACTTTTAATGGAAACTTAAGTGGAATCATCCCTATGCTCTTTTATCAATGCTACATTTCCCAGAAGGCTAACATAATGAGTTGTACATTCCCCCCTTATCATCATAAGAAGTGATCCTTATCGGCCACCCCTTGGCCAAATTTAATGTTCAAGCTTGCAAAATTCCCATCCTGCACTATTTTTCAATGTCACTTTTCTCAAAAGGTGGTGTGATGAGCTCTTTCAAATAAATTGGAATGCTAATTGTACCATTCATTTCCATTTTTCCTAAGTGAAAAAAGAAGCAAGAAGAGTGTAAAGTTAGAAAGATCAAGTTATAGAGAACTTCTCTTAGTGTGAATTCCAGTGAAGTTGACAGTTTGCAATGCAGAAGTAGTGAGATTAAGAAAGTAATTGACTATTTCTAGAGAATTTTGAGAAATGATAGCTAAAGGGACATCTAGTGCTAGTTTTGAATAAGCATCAACTCTATTTTTCTTTTCCAATGTTTTTGGTGACAAATCATACTCCTCAAATCTGATTCCAGCTAAACCAATATTTATGAACACTCAGTTTCTAAAGTAGACAAAACACATGAAATCAACTCTGGTCTTGAATTTTTCTAATGATATCCATGACCTACAACTATGTATGCAAAACCTAAGGGCCTCTATGGAGGTGCTTTTGTGAGGATTCAAAAGAAAATGAAAGATGGAGATATTAAATCTTTGGGTGTTTAGTTATGGCACTACAATATCCCATAACATATGGTACCCTTGGTACATCCATTCCCTAAATTAGTGGATACTTGTATGATGAATTTTAATCTACATACTAGGATCATTCAATGAAATCAGCTGAAAGATATCATTAACATGGAAGCTATTAGGGATATGCTATGTGTCTCATTCAAACCAAAGGTGAAGGAAATATTTTTAAGGATGAATATGAAATTGAAACAAAGAAAAAGAGGGTGCAATCACCAAATGAGGTTAATCAAATGGGTGCACCCAATTTTTGATTTGTTTCTTCACTCAAATATGAGGGGTAAAATGCATAAATAACAATGAAAAAAAACTAACTATAATAATAGTAAAAAGGTAGGTTTTAAGATGCTAAAATGATGTGTACCTTTTTGAAAAGGTGTTCTTTTGGGCTTCAATGAGGACTCATTTTCCTAGTGGAAAATGGGTCCCTACTAGGGTTTTCGAAAAGTGATTTATGGGTTTTGTTCCTCAATGACTGGACTCCCAAATCCCAAGTTTATAGCTCCCAAAAGTTAGAAATAAATTTTATAGATTACCTTCCATGATCTTGAAATAAAAATGACAACTTTTACAACTTTGCAACTTTGACAACTTTTGTTGACCACTTGATCTTCAACCTAAAACCTGTAATCACACATCAAAGAGGATACATTTTGATTGCTAGGGGATAGGGGTTCACCTTGGTAAAACCTTGTTTTGGAAATTAAACCTTGGATTGAAACAATGCATAAAAGGAATGATGAATGAACAAAGTAATGCCACAACTCACCAATCTTCAATTGAACCTTGGATTGCAAATCTAAAACTTGGCATTAAATGGCCTCAAAGAATGTAGATCTTGATCATATGATTTGACATAAGATAATGGATTTGAACACTTGAACTTGATCACCAATGCTAAATCAACACATTAGCTCAACAATATGCAAGAATTTGACATGATGAAATAGATATTTGATTGTTGCAATAAACTTCAATAATCTACCCTTGAATTCCTTTGAAGTTCTTTTGAATTCTCTATAATTCTCTTGTGAAGATGCCTTGATCTCATGAAAGTATTAGGTAAAAATATAGTGAATTATCATTATATTTATACTTAACTTAAGACTTAATCTTCAAATTCAAATAACACAAGTTGAAATGAGATCTAGAATCTGAATTTATTAAAATATTGCTAGAAAAGCACCCAAAAGGGGGTGTCCTAAGTTAAGGAGGACCCATTCGCCATAGGGTGAATGGGTCCTAGCATACCTAACTAGGACCTATTTCGGGGAATGAGAAATAACATGCCAAAAGGGGGTCCTAGGACCTGGGAAGGACCCATTCAGTAGGTGGAAAATGGGTCCTAAGTCACTACCCTAGGACTCATACCTTACAAAATTAAGTGTTGTGTAACATTATTTAAGAGTGTCAAGTTTTATCCCTCAAAAAATGTAACAAATAAGGCCTAGATTTGAATTTCCATGAATTAATTAAATCCCTAGATTAGTGTGAAAGTGTTAAGATACACTTTACAATACCCTAAATAAGGCATCATTAATTTCATTTTATTAATTCATTCCCAAATTAAGGGAAAAAAGGATACCTTTTCCATTACTACATTTTTCCCGAACTTTAGTGAGAGTGTGACCCTGTGTCAAACTCACACTAAAGTAGCCATTCAAGACTCTTATCTATGGAGCAATGACAAAGATACACAATCATACACTATGAAAGACTAGGAAAATAAAAGATCAAGCTTTGAATCTCCCAACACGATGTGCAACATGGATTTTTTTCTAGAAAAAGGGGAAGGATCAAGCCTCAACAGTCTATCCAATGCGATGTGGACCAAGTATAAGCTATTTATCCAAGAACATTTAAAAGTAGAACTCGATGTCCACTATGTAAATGACACACATGTACTCACTCTAGGGTAGTGGAACCTCAAGTTGTCTACTATATGAGTATCCCAAAAGGGTGGAAAATGACATAATCATATTAGACTTCCATACCACATTAAATTTATCCTCTAGAAAACTTCAACAATGCACCATATTGTTGAATTATTATGAATATTATGTCTATAGGTTTTTTTTCAAGGAGATCTTTCCTCGTGTAAGGTCTTCTTCTTAGGGAACATCATGCCTAATGTCTCCAAGAGAGGACAAATCAAGTATAACAAATTTCCACTTACGGAATTCCTCACTTCACATCATGCCACTAAGGGAAAGTTGTACGCTTAGACATATCACACTCTTGGAGTACATCAAACCCAATGAAACCACCAACGAAAGGACACATCACAAGAAAAATAAAATCACACTATGAAATATGAAAAATGTCGAAAGATGTCATCAATCTATGCCCCCACATTAAAGCAATTGCTAACACCATTGTTGTGAACAATCGCTTCAAATTAGCTAATGTTTTACTCCTAGGACATGAAATATTTTCTTGGAAAACCCTATTCCAAATCATATATTTCTGAAATAAAGCTACAACATGAAAAAGGAGGGAGGGGTTTCCCCCAAAAATATATAAGGGATCTATGGATTCAGGGTCAGTATATCTTTTCTACAATGTTGTTATAGAGCTTGAAATTATCATCATTCCCCAAATATTCATAGTACTGGAAGAATGACACAAAGAGAGAAAAAACAAAGAAAAAGACTTTTGGGTCAATATGGAAGAGACCTAAATGTCTCAAAACCTTATTTTGTCCCTAAAAGGAAAACACAAAACAAATGAAAAATGATAAAATGTTTACAACATATAGAAGAATGTAGATACATATAGAGGAATGCACAAAGGGAGGGAGAGAGATACATCAAATAGATCAGTACAGGGGATCACATTACACACATGCAATCAGATAAAAAAACATGAAAAAGAAAACAAAGAAAAAGACTAGTAAGGCACATGTGAATCAACCTATAGCAAGTTGTCTGCATCCCAATCTCGGTCGCTATAAACTTAAGACAAACAACTAGCCAAATGGACAACAACAAATTCAAAACTAGGAAATGCACCAAGTTCAATACTCTTATTAGGATATTTTTCATTTAAGCTCATAGAAGAGAACAATGTATTCAACTCACTATGCACTTGTTCATCAATTTTTTCAATGTAAATCTCATCATCTAGATTAATCACAATAGGAAGTAAAATGATAATGTCTATTGACTTAGGTTCTTACTTACGTTGTGGAGAGGGTATAGAGTCATCATGCATTGCTTCAAGTAAGTTTAGATTTTGATTTTCTATGTTGCTCTTTTCTTCTTGATTTTGTAACATATGAGCAACAACACGACGTCTATGCCTATGCTCTCTAGCATTTCGGTTTCATTTCAATTTTTTATCAAGTAGTGTTTGTGTATGATCAAGCTTGTCAACGATAGGTCTCTTTTCTTCTCTTAGGGGAGGAACAAAAGGAACCATAGGAGGTTGTTCAACCACTTTATCTTTAGCTTTGTATACTTGTTTCATTTTAGGAGGCACAATGGGATTATTTTGGTTGTCTTGAGGTCTCTTATAGGAAGTTATAGGAGGTTTTTGTTGGACACTAGGAACACTGAGAGGGGGGGTGAATCAGTGTTCCACAATATTTGAATTTCAAACCAGATCTAAAATAATTATCAACAACAATATTTAAACTTTAATGGCATCCAAAACATATAAACAAAAGGAAACATGTAAACACATCAAAGAACACCATAACACCAATATTTTTACATGGAAACCCTGTTAGGGGAAAAAGGATGTTAGTCCACAATGTATACTCTATCAGAAGTATGAACAAAAGGGAATGCACGTGCATTTAGGCACATTGCCTAGAGCTCACTACTCAAAATGAGAAAGGCTCACTGCCTTACAATGAAGCTCAGTTAAAAAGGTTGAACTAAGAAAATAGCATCTCCAAATTCCTAGATTCAGTTCCAATGAAGCTCAGTGAAAATGATCTTCAACTCTTCTGAATGACTATTTTTCTACTCTGCTCTATTTTCAACCCTTCTAAAACCCTTCTAATACTCGCACACACTTCCATTTAGCTTTACACACATTCACACATTCTCACACTTCTTCACATACTCAAAATGAATTTCCAATCTCATATATATATATATATATATATATATATATCCACGAACAAGGATTTCACTACTATATGTCAGCTTCACATAACATGTAATATTATTCCACGTGTCGGCTCAAATCACCAATTAAAATTAATGCGTACCCACACAAATTGGCTAGACTATAGTAGGGACCCAAATAAAAATTCTCAACACAAGAAATATTAAAGCAACTGCTCCTTATACATCTGTGACATGCTATATACACCAGGTCAGCCATAATGAGAAATAAACAATAGATCATTCTACCAAATCTCCAAACTCATGCACCAATCAATGAAACATTACAAAACTTGCCAATAAGTTATCATACATGCTTATTAAGATTTCTTGGGGATCCACAACACAAAATAATGATCCAGTGAAGTATACATAATAACTTATCAACTGAATATCCTGTTCTTCATTCTTTTTTCTGGTAACATGTTGATTTTTACCAGTATGAGCTACATCTAAACTGTAGATCATGCTAATGAATCCATTTGCAATCAATGACAAGACTAGAAGCCAAAAAAAAACTTACCAAGCCATATGCCAACAGTTTTTTCATAGGCTTCTCTTCGATGGTTGGAAGGACTTTTTGTTTAATCATTGTTTCGTCAAGGATAGGTAGCTAAATCATGGGTTAAGGCATGTTTCTAAGGGATAATTTTTCTATATGCTTTGCCTTAAACTTTTGTTATGATTTGAAAAATTATTCTTTATGATTTTTAATAGGTTCAATAGGATCAAGCCAAAATAAATCCAATGAAAAATTCCCTTAGGAAGACACATGATTAAAGCCACTATGATGCATAGTAAAGATATCATTGCCAAAGGGAAACTTTAAACATTTATGCACAACCGACGAGACAACATTCATGGAGCGAAGCCATGGGTAACCTAACTTCACATGAAAATTGTCTGATTGTTGGATGATGGTGAATGAGACAGTTAATTTTTTTGGTCCAACTTTTAAGGGGATATTTATCGAGCCCATCGCAAGACAAGAAAAATCATTATGTGTCTTGATCCATGCTTTCATTTTATCATATGTATCTTGATAAAGTTCATGATCAAATAGGAATTATTTGGTGATGAAATTCTCTCAATAGACGGGATCAATTAATATCCCATTAGTGGGCTTGTCATTGATTCTTCCATCTATGTAAAGAGGACCATCAGGTACATGTTTAAGGATGTCTTTTTGTGAGAAAGCAATATCAAGAAGAATTTTGGTTGAACCCTTACAAGGTTTAGCTTCAATAAATTTTACCAAGGCATGAATGTTATTATTCTCTTGTTCTTTTAAGTTCTCATGAAGGAAACAACTAAGGCTATTAACAACTTATGATCCATTTCTAGTTTTAAGCAGTTTCCTTAGATTGTGTAAAGTGGGAATCATGCTAATTTCCATGCAATCTTGTAATTTTTCTAGGCATTCATCTAGTTTTTTTATATCATCTTGTGAGAAATGAACATCATACACATTAGTTTTAGGAAGTGAAGTCATGGGATTTATGAAGTATGCATACTATGATCCATAGGAGGTTGATTATCAACACTATTAGGAAGAGAGCTAGAAAACCCAAGATCCATGGTGAATGGTATATCATGGAATGACATGAGTCTTGAACTACACCTCACAATGTTTGGCTAATAGGATACCATGTTGTAAATCTCATACAAGTTTTACAAACTTAGTGTGCAAAGCTAAAATAGCAAGATGCTTATTATGCAATTCACTGACCTAGAATGAAATGTAAAATGCAATTTTTTAGATTCTAAAAAAGGAAATTTTCTGATTACACTATGTAACAATCTGAAAATGAAGTGTTGTAGATGCAATTTTGAATTTATAAAATTCACTAAATGAGCAAAATTAAGCTAGATATAATGAAATGAATGAAACAAAAATTCAACAAACTGTAACATAGATTTGATAGCAACAAATAGGAGCACAAAACATAAGTTTTGAAATTCCAAAAATACAGATCAACACCTGATTAGGGATTGATTCACCTTTGGGATCTAATGATCCCTAGATTAGGGTTTTGAAGCTATGTTTTATAGATTTTTAAGCCTTTTCTAATGATTTTTAGATTCAAGTCTACAATAATACGTTTTAGGTTCATATTTTTGTAAATGCAATGTGATATTTGAGTGCAAATTATGACAAAATGATGACCTAAAATAACTTGTTTGATATGATTTTTTTTTTTTTAATTTTCAAATGCAAGTAAATGATATGCAAAATGACTGATTTTTTTGTATTTTTCAGATTTAAAGAATGCAAATAATGCAATCCTAAAACCCTAAATGAGATGGAAATTTGTATGCAAACTAAGACACCCTAAATGAGATCTAATTCAATGAAAATGAATGAAAGATCCAATATAAGATAAAAAGAGACTCCAAAATTAGAAAAATACAATTCCCAAGATGTTGGGATCACCAAAGCGAAACAAAGAAAAAGTGGGTGCAATCACTAAATAAGGTTAATCAAATGGGTGGACCCAATTTTTTTCTAGTTGTTTCACTCAATCATGAGGGGTAAAATGCATAAATAACAATAAGAAAAAAAACCTAACTAATATAATAGTAAAAAGGTAGGTTTTAAGATGCTTAATTAATGTGTAAATTTTTTAAAAATTGCTATTTTTGGATTCACCGAGGACTCATTCACCTAGTGGCAAATGGGTCCTTGCAAGGGTTTTGGAAAAATGATTTTTGGGTGATTTTCTTCAATGTCTACACTCCCAGATCCTAGGTGTTTAGCTTCTGAAAGTTAGAAATATATTTTGTAGAGTAGTTTTCGTGATCTTGCAATAAACATGAAAACTTTTAAAACTTTGCAACTTTGAAAAAAAAAAATTCTCCACTTGATCTTCAACCTAAAACCTATAATCACACATCAAAGATGAGAAAATGTTGATTGTTAGGGGATAAGGGTTTGCCTTGGACAAACCTGAGCATTTTGTTAATTAAACCTTAGATTGAAACAATGCATAAAAGGAATGATGAATGAACAAAGTAATGCCACAACTCACCAATCCTCAATTGAACCTTGGATTGAAAATCTGAAACATAGCATGAAATGGCCTCAAAGAATGTAGATCTTGATCATATTATTTGACATAAGTTAATGGCTTTGAACACTTGAACTTGATAACCAATGCTACATCAACACGTTAGCTCAACATGCAATACTTTGACATGATGAAATAGATCTTTGATTGTTGCAATAAACTTCAATAATCTACCCTTGAATACCTTTGAAATTCTCTTGAATGCTCTATAATTCTCTTGTGAAGATTGCTTGACCTCATGAAAGTCTTAGATGAAAATATAGTGAATTAACCTTATATTATACTTAACTTAAGATTTAATCCCAAAATTAAAATAACACAAGCTAACATCAGATGTAGGATTTGAATTTATTAAAATATTGCCAAAAACACACCCAAAAAGGGGTGTCCTAAGTTAAGGATGACCCATTCATCATAGGGTGAATGGGTCATAGCATGCCTAACAATGGCCTATTTTGGGGAATGTGAAATAGCATGCCAAAAGGGGGTCCTCGGACATTGGAAGGACCCATTCAACAAGTGGTGAATGGGTCCTAGGTCACTAGCCTAGGACTCATACCTTGCAAAATTAAGTGTTGTGTAACATTATTTAAGAGTGTCAGGTTTTATCCCTCAAAAAATGTAATGAATAAGGGTTGGATTTGAATTTAAGGGATTAATTAAGCTTAATTAATTAATTAAATCCCTAGATTAGTGTGAAAGTGTTAAGATACACTTTTCAACACCCCTAAATAAGGCATCATTAAGTCCATTTTATTAATTCATTCCCAAATTAAGGAACAAAAAGAATACTTTTTCCATTACTATAAAAATATTATTGGGAAACTAGGAATGACCAACTCAATTTCTAAAATTATGAGATGAGAAAGGAAAACTAGCATGAAGAGCTACCTAAATTCCCCATAGGCCTCAAAAACTTCTCTTCACACTTGCAGGATGTATTCTTGATGCTCTCATTTGTTTGTGGTTAGGACCAAGATGATAATTTGGAGGCACTTCAAATGGGTTTGGGTTTCAAACTTAGAAATCGTAAGCAACCTTTTCGGTATGACTTCATAAACATCATTTCCAAAAACATACACAAAAAACTACAAAATTATAACAAAGCTTGCAAATTCAAGTACTCTTCTTTTCTTGCACATATGCTTTTGCACCATAATTTTAAGTACTTTTAGATGTATATGCTACTGAACATCACCAATACATAAAAGAATGAATTCAATCACTATATGGACCTATGTGATTTTTGCTATGCATGATTACTATTCGTTTTTTGACTTGCTTTTAACTCCAACCTCCAATATTTGAACCACTAGGATACCCCTACTAAATCTACAAAATATCATGTTGCATGGATGAGTGATAGTGAACCTTAGTGTGACTATTGCTATGGAGCAGATTTTAATTTTATGCACATGCACAGGTTTATAGAGGAGCATTTTAGGCCACCTACTTGTGTAACAGATAGAACTCTCACCATTGAAATGGTTCAACAATTATCAATCATTAATAATATATTTGGTGCAAGGAGGAGAAAAACTACAGTTTATAAACCCCCAATCACACAGGGTGAGGTCACACTACAAAATAGGAATACAAATGTTCTACTAGAAACCAAATTGATTCATCTAGGCCTAGGCATTATTTTTGACTTCTAGAATTATGATCAAGATGGTTTTTTACAAAGAATGTGAATCTCTCATACCCATACACCACATCCATACTGGGATTAGAGGCACAATTAGGAAGTAATTACTCTAGAATTATGTGTTGATTTATCATTTGTGTCATCTGGTGATAGACCCCCATGGATTTCTTTCTATAAGGTTGTGGTGGAGGTGAACCCAACCGTTAAGATCCATAAATTTTTGAAAATGAATTTTGACACAAACAAGTTGGAGTGAGAAAAAGATGGTCAATTTTTGGACATATTGGCAGGAGATACCTGATTGAAATTTCAACTATGATGCTATCCCTTCTAATAGTACATTTGATGATGTATGGAATGATGAACATGTAGAATCAGGTAAGGAGGATCCCACCTTCCCACTGTGATAGAGAGGAAAGGAGAACAGAACAGAAGAAAGACCAATGGTGAAGAAAATGGCACAACATGATTTTGCAACAAGTATAGTTGTTAGGTAGCCGTAAACCTACACCTTCAAAATGAATTCATGTGATCAAGGAGCTCAAGGCTCATTTAGTTCTAGAGGTGAGGGATACATTTCACCTGACATTCGTCCTACGAAGAAGGAAAGAGGGAAAAAGTTAGACTTGGAAAACGTCCAAAAAGAAGATGATAAAGTGACTATCGTCATACATCCACCAGTGGTCTCAACAACATAGGTAAGTTTCTCACTCTATTCTCTATTCTTCTTAATCATTGGTTCCCCCTATTTTTGTTTTACAAACTCCTCGATCTACAATTGTGGTTGCTTCTATGGTCATTGTTGCGCAAGCAATTCCTTCCACACCCTCCCCTACGACATCTTCCATTTCCACACCTACTAACACAATTGATTCATCCCCTTTGCAAGCTCTTACTAAAAATCCATCATCTATGTAACTCTCTTCACTCCCACCTTTCACTATGTCAATGGTCCCTTAACTTGCCACTACTCCATTAGTCTCTCCAAGCACCCTATTCCCTACACAATAATTGCAAGGCATTCCAAATTTCTCTCCTGAAACACTAAGCTTTCCAATGGTTTCCCCATCAAGAGAATGAAGAGGGAACTCCCTTAATGCTATCCTTTTTGGTCTACTCATCGACATCACATTTATTAGAAAATACATTCAGTCTCCTATAGAGTATCATGCCTAAATAGATTTATGGAAGAAATCTCAAGAGGATAGGATGAAAAAGAGGAAAGAAAAAGAAGCTCTAGCTCTGGCTGCCCCAAGAATGGATTCACATTTTAATGAAAATCAACAAATCTTGATGATTGCAATGATGACTCCACTAGTCTCCAAACCTGAAGGCTAGATGTAATCTAGAGACTATGATATCTATGCAATAGCCCTTAACCTCAACAACAATGGTCCATGTGATAAGCTAGGTATTATTGAAGAAATGAAGAAGGTAGTAACAACAGACTACCTAAAACAATACCAACACATGAAAAAGGAAGAAGAATTGAAAATTTTTAAAGCCATAGTGGATAGACTGAAGGCGAGGGTCAAGGGGAAAGATGTAGATATTTCCTATTTGAGGAAAGAGAAGCTAGATAAAACTTTGATGACCCTCCAAGTAGAGAAAATAGAGAAGGCTAAGCTCCAAACCAAGTTAAGCAATGAATTGGCTAGGATTGAGGTAAAGGAGAAGGAGAAGGAATACCTAAACTACAAGTTGCAAGCCAAGGAGCAAGAACTGCAACAAGCACATAAGGATCTCTTTGATTCTAATAATTAGAATGAGAGACTACATCAAAACATGGAGAAGGAGAAGGAGAGTTTCCAAAAGAAACTGGTCATTTCCCAATCTCTGGATACAAATGATAAGAATGCAAAGGATTTGGTAGATAGATAATTGCATAAGAAAATGGAGGAGCTAGGGGTATGTGTAGGATCATCATGGAAAAAATAGGCCCTTAAGTGGCAAAAAATTCAGAAAAATCAGAGTTAGGAGACTTGATGTAAAAATTTGAATAAGTTATCTATATTATTTCAAAAATATGTAAGAAAACAATTTGTAGCAAATTGAATGTAGTTTCTAAACTACTAGGTTTGTTTAAAAAAATAAAAAATCTATTTGGTGAAAATTTGAAATTTTAGGGAAAAATAAGAAGTAGGTGTGTGTGACCACCTAACTACAATAAAATGATAAAAAAAATATTAATATTTTAGATATAAGTAGAGGACTCATGCCCCGATGTGATGCATATTTTTTTATAATTTTTTCCAAAAAATAAATTAATTATGAATTTTTTATTAGAACTTTTTAAAAAATATAAAAAATCGTATGTCTAACCACCTTAACTTGGTCAAAAATTCATGAAATTTATCTTTTCTCTTTTTAATCCTATAGTATGTGAAGCATAGAATGTGACCCATGTTTTCGATTCAAAAAATGTGATACCATTTGAAAGATATAGATTTTTTTCAATCAGCCTATCAATCAGGAATTTAGTCATAATTTGAATAGAAAATGAATAATAATTACTTATTAAATTCAAAGTAAAAAATAATCTATATTGGTGGAAAGTTAAGAATCTCCTTTAAAAAACCTTTTTGTTTCATCAATTTTGGGTTAAAAAATAGTCATTAGCCACATACCCATCATATTGCCACTTTTCGGCCCATAATGATCCCGCACATACCCCTAGATAAGATATAATAGGATCTCTCTAATGCTTCGAGCATGCAGGTGCAAGGTGTAGACATGTAAAATATACCAATTGACATTGTGCATATGATCTTGACTTACTAACATCATTTCTTCCTTAATCATCCCTCAGTCTAACCATTTAATCAAATCTCCTTATCTGATTAAATTCATCAATTTTCATCCCTTAATTAAATAAATAATTTTATCTAATTAAGTCAATATCTTTTCTTAATTAAATCAATCCATCCGATCTAATTATCCCCATTTAATTAAATAATCAATTTATTTGATTAAATCTCTAAAGTCTATCCATCAAATTAAATAAATTAAAACCTTATTTGATTTAGTCTAACACCATCTCTTTTAATTAAATAAATCAAAATCCTTATTTAATTAATCTCTTGTCATATTCCTCTCTTTTTTGATTTAAATAAATCCATAAATTTGAGTCAAAAAGGTCACATCATCTAACCTCTCTCATTAAATTAATTAACCCTTGATTAATTTAATCTCATCTCATGTCCCATCCTCTAGTTAATGCAAGTTGCACATGAAAATAGATTTAATTCATTTATTAAATCTCTATTTTCCTCACAAGGCATCTTTTGGAATATTCTCTCAATTTGAGTTCAAAAATTCCAAGTCAACATGTAAATCCAACAAGGTAATGACTTCATCTTACATGTCCTTTTCCTTGAGCCAAGTGACATTTATTGCATTTTCCCTTCCCTCTTACATGTCATTTCAACAAATTTGAAATTCAAAATTATGCATTTATTGGCATAATCCCCAAATCTTGCACATCCTTCATCCATTCATAGATTGACAAGTGGCATCATGCCATTGGATGAATGTTAGTCCCGCATTGCTCAAATTTGGACATTCATCCATCTTGGCATTCTATAAATAAAGAGCTCATATCCTCATTTGACCATCCACAAATTAGGCAAAGTTATTTGCTAAAATATTTAGCCATTTTTATTCATCAAACTTGAGTTCTTAGCTAGGTTTTTGCAGATTTTGGCTTGGAGCTCTCATCTTTCACCATCAAAGTGGATCAACCATCTTCAACATATCAAGCTTGCATCTTAGGAATTGGAAAAGAGCCAATTTTCACATCAAATTAGCACCAATTCCCCCATGGGAACATGAGTTTGCACATTTAAATTAGGATTCAATCTTTGTTTTATCATTTCCATTGTGTTCTTCAATATTTTCTTCCTAGTTTGAATGTTGTAAATGGATTTCATGGGGAATCCTTGTTTTGGCTTGCAATCTCTTGACTAACTTGTTTATTCTTGTTTTTTTGCAAGTACCAAGGTTGGGGTTTGCACATTTGGCGCTAGAAGGAGGGTTGCATTCCATTTCCAACCAGTTTTTTCCAAAATTTCCGCATTTTTTGCTCATACATAGAAATTTCCAACTCTTGGAGCTCAACGTCGTTGTTTTGGCTCCGCTGTCTCTTCAGCATTGCTATATCGCAACATGGGAAACTCAAAGTGCAACGCTGGACTCTTCTTGCCCAAAAAATTTGAAATATAAACTCCACCGCTGGGCTTGTTGACTCACAATTTTTTTCAAAAAGTATCAAACTACAACGCTAGACTAAAAGTACGACACGGTTGAGCTCTTTGTCCCGACACAGAGTGATGCTAACTGGCAAGTGGCATTGTGAGAGCACCGCTAGGAAATAAAACTATGATGCAGTTACGAGTTGCGACGCTGGAAGGGAGTAAAAAGGGGAAATTTAATTTTAGCACGTGTTATTTGATTAATGATTAATTTGTTCTTTGTTTTCTGCTTTTTTGTCTCTGTATTTTCCAAAATCTGACTGGTTCCTCTTCCTTGTAGGTCGGAAATTGAAATTGAAGAAATGAGAAGCATGAGAAGGCTGTTTCATCAAATCAAAGTGTTTTTAAACACAGTGTTTGTTTAACACTTTGTTAAGAAATTGTAAGCACTCTTTCTTTAGGACACTAATTTTCGTTTGGGTTTAAAAAAAAAAAGAATCTTTCAATTTCTTCTTGCAAAGGCTAAAATGAACATTAGGACCACAACACACTAGAGTTTGTTTCTTTGGTTAACAAATTGAACAAAGTATCTCTCACTTGTCTTTTGGCGCTTAATAAGAACTCACATTTTGCTTTGTGGATTTAAAAAGAACAAGTGCAACTTTGTTTTGTGAAAGCTTACTTGAACTAAAGGCATTGAAAAAGGATGTATGCGCTTCTCTCACGCTTTATAGCGATCTTGAGAATAAAAAGGCCTTTTTCATGATTTTAGGTTGAGACAAAGCAATCACCTCCACACTTTGATTTGGGTTTAAAATTGAACATCTTGTGTGAGTGTGAGTGGGGGAATTGTTGTGTATATTCTCTCTTTGCTTCCAACAAGGATTGATCGAGTTACGAATGGTGTTCCTTATTCGCTTTTGTTTATCCTAGAGGGCCTGCCTTGGGGAAAAAGTACTCACCCAAGGGAACGACTCAACTGGTAACACTCTAAAGCCAATAGCATTTCCAACCGGTATATAAATGTGGATATTGGTGTAAACGCCAATATCACGTGGTTTATTCTGACAAGATGGATCCAAAAGGGGACTCTTGCCATATGGGTCAATCTCCATGAGTGAAAAGTCCTTATTAAAACCCATGTGCTAGAATTTTCCAAAATCCTTTAATCTATTTGTTGGTGCAAGAATGGTCATTCTGAAGCCACCCCACACTTTTACGGTCTTTTAGTAGAAATGGAAAACCTGCCATGGGAGTTTCATGGGTGTTGATACTTGGCTACCCCATATAAGTGAGTGTCATGGAGGGGAGCCAGTGGGGTCAAGCATCTAACCATTCGCTAAAGATAAGCGTAGCTAAACTTGTCCAAGTGGGAATCCAACAAATATTTCCTTACACATCCATAGGATTGTACTTATTCTTGGGTTACAAAATGCATTGCTTGATCAAAAATGTCTCAAAAACAAACACTTAATATCATCCTAAATTCAAACCCTTTTGGAGACAAATTCCATTTGACTCAATCTATATGTTATTTCTTGCCCTTGGGACTCACGTCCTTAGAGGTTTCTAAGCATTGGATTATATCTCGATTTGTCTCCTTAAGTAAACAATAGGTAAACCCTTGTCTTAAGTTCATCGGATTTCTGCATAACATACTTTGTGGGGTTTGAAGAAATTAATACATTGGACATCTTAGTTTGAAAACTTAATCAAAGAAAGTGTTTTTGGTAAAATAAAACCATTAAGCAAAGCTAAGAAAAATGAACTTTCATATGTGCTGAAGACTCACAATCCCAAAGCGAAAATCATTGGTTGGAAATCCGAAAATGAATGTTCAAATGAAATCGTTTTGTGGTTACAAAGGTCTATAGAAGCATTGTATGCTCTTCAATACCTAGGTCTAGGCAAAACAAAGTGTCTTTTTTAGGTTCATCTTAGGATCAAAACAAGTCAAAATCTTTTCATTCATTTTTCAAAACATCAAAACAAAGTCATCTCACCGTCACCTTTTGGAAAATCTTAAAATCATCCTTAATGCTAGGTTTTTCGGAAAAATCAAAATCATCAAAATCCTTGACACTAAATCCTTGAAAACATTATCAAAATCACCTTTGACTAGGTATGTGTAGATGCATCCTTTTGCATATGCTTAGTCAAAGTTATCAAAATCATCTTGTTTAGCTTAGTATATGTGGATGAATCCTTCTTCATATGCTTAGTGAAACTATCATCTTGTTTGAATAGGTGTGGATAGATGCATCCTTCTCCCCACACATATTCAAATCATCATCCTTTGATAAAATATATCCCTTAGATCATCATCCAACATCTTAGGGTCTTTTTGTTCAAAAATCCAAAACAATATCAAAAATCAATCAAGGACAAAATCTCAAAATCCAAAATCAAATCAAAATCAAAATCCATCTGAAAGTCCCAAAATCCTAGTATCTCCTTCAAGATTTATCAAAAGCCAAAACATCCACATCATTCATATTTTTGCATCATCGTCATACCACCTTTCGATCCTCAAGATATCCTAAAACTTTCTACTTTGGGCATAAAATAAAGATCAATCCAAAGAATCAAGAGATTCATCTCCCATATTCTTCAAAATTGATCCTTGTTTTATGGTTCTAACTAGATCTCACTACAAGAAGAGTATGGAAGCCAACAAAGAAACACCCGCTTCAAGTGATCTTAGCCAAACAAACGTAGAAATGAATCTCGCTGAATCAGGTAATCCTTTGACCCTCTCATCACCACAAAATCTACAAGAGGATAACCAAGGAGAAGATCTTACCTTTGGAATGTCTCGTGACGAAATGACTGAAATGCTTCAAAGTCTGAAGAACCATAGAATCAACATCATGATGAGGCTCAACCCTTCGTTATACATGCTTGAGCTAGCAAAACAAGGGGCCAAGTTACCTTCAGATTTTGATGTGAGTACTATAGTGGAGACATCTTTTCCTCCAATCTCATCCACCATTCCCATCTCATCTACACCCCCATCTCAAAACATCATGCAAAACATTCTGCAAATCATGACATCTTTTTATCCAACCCAACCCAATGTTAACAAGGGAAACACATTTCTCAATGCCATTCAAACACACCCCCTTGTTAATTATCAAAACTTGGATGTAAAAACCATATTGGAACAAAACATACCCCAAAATCCATTACACAAAAAATTTTCCTCTCACCTTCCATCATGATCCATCATGATCATTTTTTCACGCAACACCTCAAACACCTCTCCTCACAAATTCACAAGAAGAGGGAGATATGTTCGGACTAGGGGGCATATTCGACACCAAAAAAATTTCGTAAAGACTCATACCCCTCACATTTCCACCTCTTCCACCATTTCCATTATCATCCACACCACTCCTTGGCTTAGGGCTTCCCCCTTTACCAAGTATTGATCAAAACAACATCCCAAATATCAACCAAAGCATTATGTCAAACGCTCAAAACTTGTCATCGACATCACAATAATAGGCGACAAACACACAAGAAATTGTAACATCATCAAACACACCCCTAACATTGCAAAGCATGGTCTCTCAAGGACCAACCATCACATCAACACCACCATCCATCACTCAAAACACCAACACAAAAAATGCCATTCCAAATCCACCTCCACCCCCACCACCACCAACTTCCACCACATCAAACCAATACAACGCGACATTGCAAGCTGCTTTTCAAAGGGGATACCAACTGTAAGCGGTAGAATGGGGAAGACAAATTAAACATGCATCTATGCTTCTAAATAGGACATTACATCTAAGATTAAGAAATTTAAACTAATTTAAACTACAAATCTACATAAATCTATCCTATTGCTCTCTAACTCTAAAGATTTCTCTAATCTACTTAGCTCTCAGATTTGTAAGCTAATTAAACTATTGAAATGACACTTAGAGAATGAGAATTAAGCTATTATGATTCTATAATGCAACTAAGATGATTCTACAGTAAAATTCATGAGAAATAAACTACTGTAAACAGCCATGATTGTAAACTATGAAATACTAAAGAAAGCTTGATAGATGCTTCATAGATTGATCCGAAAACTAGATTGCTTGAATGCTTGAATGTCTGGAAAACTTGTAGAGTAAAATTGCACAAGTTAGGATCTATTTCCTGTAGCCCAAGAGCTATATTTATAGCTTTCACGGTAGCACAATTGCACAGGGATACGGGATGAGGGGCTGTGATTCAATCTAGAGATTTGAAGGGCATGGGATGAGAAGATGGAGCTAATCATGGAGAATGGTTTCTCCCCATGAAAAAACCAGGCAAGATAAGAGGGAAGGTGGGTGGAAGTTTGTTGAGAGAATTTCCTACAGGTTTGTCCCAGAAGCTCTTCCTGTGAATGACAGTGCAATTAATTTAAATTTTGAAAAATTAATTTTATTGGTGAGTGAATAGTGCATAAATTTAAATAATATTTAATTTATTTAAATTTAACAAAAAAAGAGGATTGAATAATTTAATAAATCAAACTATAGGGTCTGTTTATTAAATTAAAACAAAAGGAGAATGATAATTAAATAAAAGATTTTAGAATATCTTTATTTAATTAAGAAGAAACGTGATAAAACAATTAAATAACACAAATTATTTAAGTTTGTGTATTTAATTTATGATAGAATTATAAAGGAAGCAATAATGATAATAATTAAATAAAACAAAGTTTTTAATTTTGTTTATTTAATTAGAAGAGAAAATAGAAGAATTAATAATGAACTTAATATAAATAAATATTTCTATTTATTTACTAAGTAGAAGAATTTAAGATTAATTAATCAAATAAGTTGTATTCAATTAATTAGATTCTCCAGACCATTTTTAGGTGTCTACATTTTGCCCCTCTTTGAAGTGATGGGTTTACACATTGCTTCAAAGAATGATTTTGCCTCAGCTACCAGTATTGACAAAAAGTTTAAAATATGCCCTAAATTTGCCCCAGATGTTGAATTTCGAAATGATAGCGATATATGCCCCCACGGGAGATAAATTGATGAATTTTGGATTTTTAATGATTTTTCAAAAAAATTGAATTTTTATGATGATTTGATGATGAATTGGTGAAGAAACAATTTATCTCTCGACAAAATTGTTCAAAAATGCCCCTGTGATAGATAAGAATTAATTCCTCAGAAGGGAAAATAAATAAATCCCATGAAAATCCCACCAAAATAACCTATAAATGCTCAAAAGGTCATTTTCAAAAGTCATTTGTGCATTTGACTTTGACAATTTTGTGATTGAGACCCTCAAATTACTAGAGCTTTAGAATGCCGATCCCTTACCACACCCACCGACTCGAGCGTGTGCGACGTCACCACCGTCCGACCGACTATGGACCTCCGGTATGTACCCCAAATCCTCCTCGTAATTTGTGCCCATATTTTTGATGTCTTTTTGCACGTTTTTATATTTTTAGCGTGCGGCAGATGCGGTTTAGCGCGTCGCTAATCTGTTGTAGCGCGCCGATAGAGTTTTGTAGTGCGTCCATGAATTAGGGTAGCGTGTCAAAAGTTTTAGCGTGTCTGGTTAATTTTGTAGCGCGCTCATAAGGTTTTGTAGCGCTCCAGAAGTTTTAGTGCATCCGATCAATTTTGTAGCATGCCCATAAGGTTTTGTAGCACGCCAGAAGTTTTAGCGCATATGGTCAATTTTGTAGCGCTTGGGAGATTTGATTAATGAAAAATTGTGCACTTTGATTTTTATTTCTTCAATGTGTTTGTTGATTCCATCTATGTTAGTTTGATTGTGACTAAAATAAATGGTAAACGATCTCATGATGAGCGAGATCTATTGATTGATAATAATTACCCTCATGATAGGCGAGGAATAATTAAACCTTCTGAAGGAATGAACCCGATTGATAGATGAGGGTTCCTTGATAAATTGATAGTTTGATAGGTAAAGCACAATTTTTGAAAATTTGATGATCTCCTGATGTTTGATATTTTGATTAAAATGTTATGTTTGTATCATAACAGGAGCATTTAGATGTTATCCAGGTGCGAGAGCAGTTCCCTTGGCCTTTTGATATGATACCGCAACTTTCACCTGATGAGAGACAGCATATTACCGCTTGCGGTTTAGCGACATTACTGGATATGCCCCATATTAGACTTAATAGGGGTCTGTTGATAGCCTTAGCGGAGTGGTGGCATAGTGACCACAACACCTTTCACTTACCTACTGGCGAGATGAATGTGACGCCAGAGGATGTATGGCGTATTCTTCGCATTCCTTTTGTTGGAGAGATTGTAGTACATGATTTAGAGGAGGTTGGCGGGGTAGAGGCTATGCGGAGAGTCTTTCAGGATCCCCATGTTGCGGGAGAGTGGGTTCCATGGATAGATATTTATGAGTCATATGCTCCACTTCCTTCTATTTTGGTCGGCTTCATTGGTGGATTCCTTTGTCCTGATAAGAGGTCAAAGGGTCTATCTCTCAGATGGGGTCGAGTATTAGAGGGTCTGGTGGCACACAGGACGAGATATGCTTGGGGCATGTGTATGCTTGCTCAGCTTTATCATGATTTGCATTGGATCGTGTACCTCAGTGGTAGCAGTTTATCGGCAGGAGCTACCCTTCTCCAGGTATGGGCATGGGAGCATATTGTTGTTACGCATCTTGTGCCAGTTTTAGCGAGACCAGCGATGAGACCCTATGTGTTTCGTTACAGAGGCAGGCCTACCCAGCAAATGATGGGTAAGCTTTATTATTGGAGGCGGATCATCGATGATGTGGAGATGGTGACCTGGCATCCGTATTTAGACTATGATGACTAGGATGATGATGATATTGAGTTGGGGTTCTTGGCTGATTCGATGTATTTGATCAGGAAGAGCCCCAGGATTTTGGAGCGATTCCTGTTTCGTCGCGTCTACCGGTAGTATGGTATTATGCAGTGTATGCCACAAGGAGTAGCACATTACAGTTGACGTCGGATAGATGTCAGTGATTGGGGTCCCAGTTTGCCTTATGGGGTGCTTGTTGAGGGTTATCGTGCTCTGCAGCCATCAGCATGGGATATATGACGGGATATTGTCGAGGCACCCATTACTCCCGAGTATGGATAGTTTCTGGCTCTATACCCTCCTGTACGTATTACTATTCTGGATGAGCTAGTACCAGCCCCAGTAACAGCACCAGCAGCACCAACACCAGCAACACCAGCACCAGCAGTGGGTGGTCAGGTTGGTCAGCGACGGGGGAGAGAGGAGGATGTGGATGTGGAGAGCAGCTCGGAGACTGACAGTGATGAGAGTAGCAAGGATAGCAGTGATAGTAGCAGTGATGATGATGGCGGAGATGGGGGGAGACTGAGCATAGCGGGTACTTCAGAGCCATCTACTAGTGTGCCTCGTAAGAGGCAGGCTATTGCTTCCTCGTTGGCAGATCCATTTGTGGTTGCAGGTCTACAGGTGCAGGTTCAGACCTTACAGGGACAGCTAGCATAGGTGCAGGGCTTACTAGCACAAACACAGGCTCAAATGCAGGCACACCTAGCTACTGCACAGACACAGATTACCTCTCTGATTGGTGAGAGAGATGGGGCTCTACAGGCAGCAGCGACCACACAGGCTCAGCTAGCAGGTGTTCGGGCACAGTTGACCACTGCCCAGACACAGATCACAACATTGACTACAGAGCGAGATACTATTAGACAGATGGCAGAGACAGCACAGGCTACTGCAGAGAGTGGCAGATGGGACCTCTGTGGTAGATTACATGTGAGAGGCCACATGGGCAGGTGCTGAGATTGAGTTCTACAGGAGCCGTTATCATGAGCTTTTCTCCTAGAGAAGAGAGTCAGTTATGCCTTGTCCCGCTCAGAGAGGACTCATTCAAGGACAGTGAGCAGAGGTGTGACACAGCCTCTTCTGAGAGATCTGAGAGATCCTAGGACATCTGATGGTGGTACGGATACTAGCGCGAGACCTGCTCCTTCTGGTGGGAGCACCACTTGAGATCTTTTGTGTACCCTTTGAGAGATATACAGCCATTTTTGACATGTTATTTTCATCCTTTTCAGACTTCATTGTATACTTGACATTTGATGAGATATATATGTGCAGCGGTTCGATTGATCTATGATATGTTTTACATGATTTATGTGATGGATGCATTGATCTTATAATGTGTTCTACATGATTGATGTGATGGATGCATTTTAGTTTCTATGTTTTATGATGATTTATTTTACTAGCTTGTATGGATGCATTAATGATGATGTGATATGATATTGATGGTCTATTTCTTTTCTTAATGAGATGATGAAATGTAAATGAATGATGTATGAATGAAATGTAATGATATATGTAAATGAATGATGTACGAATGAAATGTAATGATGTATGATATATGAGATGTAATGATGTACGAATGATATGTAATGATGTATGATATATGAGATGGAAATGAATGATGTACGAATGAAATGTAATGATGTATGAATGAAATGTAAATGATATATGATGTACGAATGAAATGTGATGATGTATGAATGAAATTTAATGATGTATGAATGAAATGTGATGAAATGTAATGATGTACGAATGAAATGTGATGAAATGTAATGATATATGATGAGATGTAATGATGTACGAATGAAATGTAATTATTTATGATGAAATGTAATGATGTACGAATGAAATGTGATGAAATTAATGATGTACGAATGATATGTAATGATGTATGAATGAAATGTGATGAAATGTAATGATGTACGAATGAAATGTGATGAAATGTAATGATGTACGAATGAAATGTGATGAAATGTAATGATATATGATGAGATGTAATGATGTACGAATGAAATGTAATGATTTATGATGAAATGTAATGATGTATGAATGAAATGTAATGATTTATGATGAAATGTAATGATGTATGAATGAAATGTAATGATGTATATAAAATGATGTATGGATATACGATATATGAAATGAGTTGTAAATGTATGATGTACGAATGAAATGTAATGATGTATATAAAATTATGTATGGATATACGAATGAAATGTAATGATGTATGATGAAATGTAATGATGTATGAATGAAAATGTGATGAAATGTAATGATGTATGAATGATATGTAATGATGTATGAATGAAATGTGATGAAATGTAATGATGTATGAATGAAATGTACTGATGTATATAAAATGATGTATGGATATACGATATATGAAATGAGTTGTAAATGTATGATGATGTAAAATTCCTTCTATATGTATGCAATGAATGATGATTTTGTAATTATATGATAATGAAAATGTGATGAGACGTAAATGCATGATGTAACATAACGTGTATATGATGCCACGAAATGAGATGTTTATTGTGAAATTTATGATGAGATGAAGAAATGAATTTATATGCATGTTATTATGAAAATTGTATGTGTCAAGTATACTCAATCTTTAATAAGAAAAGATAACATTATTTGTGAATGAATCTTTGTTACTTGTGCAACCAGTACTCTGCAGATGTATTATTATGAATACAATCTATGTTAACCATGCAATCCTATTTTATCAATGCAAACCTAAGTGTCATTTCAATAATCTTTTTGTTCTGCTTTGTATCATCACTGAGCTTTATTTTAAAATGTTGAAAGAGAATACAAGCATCAATGATATGAGATAGACCAATGATGACCTAAGTATTTCTTTCATGATATTTGATATTGCAAGCGAACACAAGCATCAAGGTATAAGATAGACCAATGATGACCTGAGCATTTCTTGCGTAAACAAACAAGAATTAATCATTTTCTTAAGTGAATCAGAATGTCATCCATGATACTTGGTAGAGCACTTCCTGCAACAATTCACAAAATAATAATGACTAACTCACAAACAACAAACAAAGAAAAGTTATCCTTCTTCTTCCTTACTTCTCTAGTTCAATACATCATCGAGTAGCTCCAAATGATAAAATGAAAAGCACAACAATTCAAATTCTACTTAATGTATTTTCAAATCATTATTCAGATTAGATCATCAGTGTTGAGATGTGTGTGCTGATGTTTGTATGATATTCTCATATGTTTGACCAAATGATGTAACCTAAAAACCTATCCTAGGGGTCTCGGGGACTGATCAAAGATTAGTCTTGCCTACTTTATACACGCGGAGACCACGTAGTTCGACTGACACAGACTCCACTTTCAATTGATGTAGACTCTATTTTTGTGTTTTCAATTTTATGAATTTTTTTGCATGGATTTTTCTAATTTTTTGATGTGTTTGGGTTTTGATTTTCTGATGTTTTTGGATTTTTGATTTTCTGATGTTTTTGTATTTTGATGGATTTTCTGATGTTTTTGGATTTTGATGGATTTTCTGATGTTTTTGGATTTTGATGGATTTTCTGATGTTTTTGGATTTTGATGTATTGCCACTTGATGTTGTCATGTTCGACTGTCTTTCCAGGTAAGCTGAAAGTCTATTTGTACCAGATAACACTAGGATGTTGCCCCCAAGCTAGGGTAAAACATGATATATCTGCTATGATATGGATAGTGATAATGATTATCCCAAATGATAGATGGAAATGATATGAAAGGAAACAATCGTGACAAAACTGTATTTAAATAGATAGAAGAGCTGGTGAAAATAACAAGTAGCGCCTATTTTCCAGGTTTTCATCACTTGTTTTTATTGTGTCCTCTTTCTTTTTCTTTTGTATTTTTCTTTTTTTTTTATTTTTTTGTTTTTTTGTTTTTTGTTTTTTTGGTATCATGACGCCTGTTTGCCAGGTTTTCATCAAGACAATTTTATTGACCGTGCACTAGGTGTCCTCATGTGTAGAATTGCCTGAGATGAATGTTGTTCATGGGCTCCTCCAACATATCTCCTTCTGGTGTAGATAGCCGATATGCTCTTGATCCATAGACTGATATGATAACATAAGGCCCTATCCAGTTAGGTTCAAATTTTCCCTTCTTTTCTCTGTCTGCTTGATTTCTAGGGTTTTCCTGTAGGACCAAGTCTCCGATCTGGAAGACTCTAGGCTTAACCCTATGATTATAGTTCCTAGACATTCTTTGTTGATAGGCTGTCAAATGATTGACAGCTTGTTGTCGACATTCATCAAGTAGCTCTAATTCTTGAAGTCTAGAGATCCTATAATCTTCATCTGAAATGAGTCCCTTTAGTGAAACTCGAAGGGATGGAATTTCTACCTCGATAGGTAATATTGCTTCTGGTCCATAAACAAGAGCATATGGCGTAGCCCCTGTTGGTGTTCTAATGCTAGTCCTGTAAGCCCAAAGAGCAGGGTTAAGCTGAACGTGCCAATCACACCCTACCTCATTTACAGTCTTCTTGAGAATCTTTAAGATTGTTTTGTTGGATGCTTCTGCTTGCCCATTACCTTGAGGGTAATACGGGGTAGAAAAGCGATGTTGGATGTGGAACTTTTCACGCAGCTCTTGGACGTCTTGGTTCTTGAAAGGCCTGCCATTATCTGTAATGATCGACTGGGGTATCCCATATCTACAAATGAGATAATTAAGTATGAAAGATGATATTTGCTTCCCAGTGATTGTGGTTAAGGGAACCGCCTCCACCCATTTTGTAAAATATTCTATTGTTGTGATAATGAACTTGTGTCAATTAGATGAAGATGGGTTTATTTTCCCTACCAAGTCCAATCCCCACTGACAAAAAGGCCATGTAGTTGCAAATGGATGGAGCTCCTATGCTGGTGCATGTATAAGGTTGCCATGAATTTGACATTTTTGGCATCTCTTAACAAACTGGTAAGATTCTTGCTCCATGTGTGGCCAGTAATACCCCAAACGAAGGAGTTTCTTGGCTAAAGATAATCCACTTGAATGTGTACCAAAAATTCCTTCATGGACCTCATGTAAAGAGGAAGCGGATTAGTTATGCTCTAAACAATGCAAAAGAGTACCATCTAGGCCTCGACGGTAAAGGGTGTCAGCAATAATGGTATGTTTGGCGGATTGGCGTATGAAGTTGGGCTTTTGGTTGCGAGAAGTATCTGGCAGTAAGATATTATCTTTTAGGTAAGTATAAATGTCTCCATAAATGGAAGATTGGGTACTATCCAAAAGGCTTATGGTTTGGGATTTTGGATTTGTGTATGTAGGATTTGACACTTGTTCTACAATAAATCGATAACGATCTTGCATTTCAGGCATCTGTAGTAGAGATGCTATTGTGGCCATGGCATCTACTGCTTTGTTCTCTAATCTTGGTATCTACTCAAATTTGATTTCTATGAAGTATTTTCTTAGATCATCTACCAGTCTCTTGTATAAAATCAGTGTGTCATCCTTAGTTTGGTAATCATTGTTGACTTGATAGATGATTAACTGGGAGTCTCCATACACCTGTAGTTCTATGATTTTCTAGTCAATAGCTACTTTAATTCCAAGGATCAAAGCTTCATGTTCTGCCGCATTGTTAGTGTAACGGAAGGTAGGCCTGTAAGATCGTGGAATTGTGTGCCCAAGAGGTGTAACAAATAAAATTCCTGCCCCTGATCCATGTCGTGTGTGGGATCCATCGAAGTAGAGTTGCCATGGTTGTGTTGTAATGTTGAGGATATCCGCATCAGGAAATTCCATGGTCATAGGATGATAGTCTGATAATGGAGCTTCTGCTAATTGGTCGGTGATGACTTGTCCTTTGATAGCTCGCCTTTCAACATACTGAATGTCAAACTCACTGAGGAGCATGACCCACTTTGCCAACCTTCCTGTTAAAGCTACTTTGCTCAGTAAATACTTGAGAGGATCAATTTTTGCAATGAGCTTGACAGTGTGAGTGAGCATATAGTGTCGCAACTTTTGTGTTGCAAATACTACTGCTAAGCATGATTTTTCAATGAAGGTGTAGTTTACTTCATGTCCATTGAGTGTCCTGTTGATATAGTATATTGCCTGTTCCTTCCTTCTATGTCCTCTTGTGCTAGCAAGGCTCCCAAAGAGATATCTGTTGTTGCGATATATAGCAACAATGGCTTGTCTTCACTGGGTGGCACCAAGATTGGTGGTGTCATCAAATAATGCTTGATTTGATTGAAAGTACTCTCACACTGTTCATTCCATTTAAAAGACACATTTTTATGCAAAAGATGGTTGAATGGATGACACCGATCTGCTAGTTGAGAGATGAATCTTCTGATGGACTGTAGTCGGCCTTGTAGAAATCTCAATGTGCTGATATTCTTAGGAGGTGGCATTTCCATAATGGCTTTAACTTTTGCTAGATCTACTTCAATTCCTTTTGTAGAAACTATGTATCCAAGGAGTTTTGCTGATGTTACTCCAAAGGCACATTTCTTGGGATTTAATCTGACTTTAAATTTCTCCAACCTATCAAATATTTTGCCCAGTATCTCAAGATGTCCTTCTCTGGTGTAAAATTTGGCTAAGATGTCGTCCACATAGTCCTCCATGAAGGTGTGCATCATGTCATGGAAGATTGTTGTCATAGCTTGCTGGTATGTAGCTTATGCATTCTTTAACCCAAAAGGCATGACATTCCAGCAAAAGGTACCCCATGGACATGTAAATGTTGTCTTTTCTTGGTCTTCAGGAGCTATTTTGATTTGATTGTATCCTGAAAATCCATCCATGAGTGATAGCATTTGATGGCCAGCTTTCAGATCTACGATCATGTCTATGTTTGGCAAAGGAAAATCATCCTTTGGACATGCTTTATTTAAATCCTAGAAATCAGTACATATTCTAATGGTGTTATCTAGCTTTGAAACAGGTACAATGTTGGATATCCATTCTGCATAATCAATAGATCTAATAAATCCAGCATCTAGTAGTTTCTTCAAATCATTTTTTACTAATAATGCAACATGTGGATGCATTTTTCTCAGCTTTTGTTTTACCTGGTTTATGTGCCACCGGTAAGGATAAGTGATGCATAATGAGATCTGTGTCTAAGCCTGGCATGTCGAGTATGACCAAGCAAAATTGATGCATCGTTCTTCAAAGAATTTGATAAAATCTGGCTTTTCTGTATCTGTCATGGATGCTGCCAGGTGTAGGATTCTTACTTTCTCTGCTGTGCCAATATTAATAGACTATGTGGGTTCTATCAACACTGATGATCTTTCATGGTAATGTTGTGGGAGGATGTCAAACCTTCCATCCTTTGGTGCCTCAATGAGGTTTTCACCATTGGATGCATTCTTTGTTTTTACTATTTTAGGATCAAATACTGCCATAGAATGGTTTTCACCATTAGATCCATTTTTTTCTTTCATATTTTTGCAACTGGAAGGCTTGGCATCCTCCTGCCTAAAAGCATCATTAAAAGAAGTATTGGTAGAACAAGTATTGGATTCCTCACAGCAAAGGTAATTAATAATGGTGGAATCATTGTCAAAAATAGGGAGATCAATAGGGTGTTGGAGTTCCCATTCGATAAGCTCAGGATATAGTAAAGGCAATGAATCATTAGATGGGTTGAGGTCAGCGATTGTGAAAGCTCAGACAGAAATGTTGTTGAGGTTGTTAGTGGTTATTTCGAGGCCTACAAAGGTATTTTCTTCCACATCATTTATCTCAATCGATGTCCGTTCATCTTCACTTGAGTCATTGAAACTTTGTGTTGTAAAGACAAGAGGATTAAAATTTGAGCTTTGACCCTCCTCATGTTTGGGGTTATACTTTTTGATAATGTCAATCTGAATATCTTCATAGGAAACATCTAATAATTTGTCCCACTCATATTCATTTGAATCCATTTCAGAGTTATCCTGTATTTGAAGAATACGCTCCACAGTTTTATTGGTGATTTCTGCTCTTGCTCCTTCTATGTATCCTAGTCCAGTTCTACCATTCTGTTGAATTGCGAGAACTTGGATTGGTTCTGTTATACTTTGTTTCCCTCAATCAAGAGATCCTTGTTTTGTTGCATATCCTAGTCCCGTTTTATCCTTATGTTGGAGCGTAAGAGGTTGGATTGGTTCTGTTATGCCTTGTTTCCTTAACCCAAGAGGTCCCTGTCCTGAATATCCCATCTTCTCCAAAATAGTTTTTCCCTTTCCATATTGATTTGTCTCTATGATATTACTTGTGGAAGTGGAAGCTTCCTCATCCTTATAAAGCCAATTTAGTATGGCCTTATCTTCTGATTCTTCATCTAAGTTCCCAGCTTTTACAAATCTGCCATCTAATGCTGTTGTATATTGTTCTGAATTTTGGGTGATTGTAGATGGGTGTCCATATGTTTGTAAGGAGGGTAACATTTGTGATAGATGAAATGAGTTTCCCACACTATATTCACTTATTCCTTTGTCACTTATTTGTACTTCCTTGGTGAATTGATGTGAGAGTGGAGCCAATTGTTCTTTAACATTTGAAGGGTTAGATTGTGCCACCCTTATCTCTTGTGATTTTTGTTGTTTTGGAAGCCATTTTGATATGAAGCTCTACTGTTGCTCACCATCTGATGTGCTAACTTCTCTATTGTGAGGTATGAATGTATCCTGAGATGTCTTCAATGTATGACAAGCTTGGGTGTCATTGTAGTCTGCTGTGATTGTTACCTCCTGTCCATTGACAGGAAATTTCAGGCATTGATGATAGGTAGAAGGTACTGCTTGCATATCATGGATCTAAGGGCATCCCAACAGTATGTTGTATGTTAGTTCCCTATCTAAGACTTGGAAAACCACTTTTTGGACAATAGGCCCCACTTGAATGGGTAATATGATCAACCCTTTAGAGGACCTTTCTTCTTCATCATATGCTTTGATTGTGATTTTTCTTCTTGTATCAATGGCTTCATCTGAGTATCCTAGTGCATGAATCAGCTTTAAGGTACAAATATTTAAACCAGCCCCTCCATCTATCATAACACGCTTTACACGGTGTTTATGGATGAGGACTTCAATGTGAAGAGTGGAATTATGTGGATGGGTGAGTGATACATCATCATGTTCGGAGAATGAAAGGCAATGAGGTGTGGATAGATGTCCCACCATAGCTTGGAACTGACACGCATCCAGATTGTTAGGTACCGTGGTTGATATAAGAGCTTGTTCAAGAACCTCTTTGTGTGATGGGGAAATTTTTAAAAGTTCCAAGATGGATATTTGTGCTGGTATTTTCTGCAATTGATCGATGAGATTATATTGATTAGAGGGAGGATCCATAGATGGGGATGATATTGATGCTCCTTTCAATATAACTTTGGATTGTGCCCTTGTTGTGGCATTAACCAGTTGGTACTCTTGTTTCCCTTTGAGTGTGATTACATTAATTTGGTTTTCATATTTTTCCATATGTTGTAACAAATTGGTAGATGTAATGTCATTGTTCCGATTGATTTGATTGCATAACTCTTCATCCTCTTTGGCAGCAGAAAAACAAAGAATCATTGTGTCATAAACATAACCGACGTTCTTGCCTTTGGTGTTTGCAGAAGAGGATTCTCCCTTCTGATAATTGGGTAGAGGATTTTTGAATGTTGTATGATCTTTGTTTGTTTGGTATCCCTCTACAAATACTTTCTTTTGATCTATGAGGTCTTGTACTGCATGTTTTAACTGCCAACAATTTTTAGTCATGTGACCTTTATTTTGATGGTAGTGACAGTAATGTAAGTCATTCCACCATGATGGTTTGACTTGAGGGTCCCAATTTCTAGCCTCTTGTACTTGAATGAGTTTTTCGTCTAAAATTTCTTTGAGGACCAATTCCAATGATTATCCTAATGGCGTGAATTTTCGTTTATTGGATGGTCGTTGGAATGATTGGGTTTTTGTTTCTCCACTGTTTTGATTATTTCCTTGATCACTACTTTGTTTGACATTAAAACCATTGTTTTGTTTGTTTGTAGTGGTTGGCGTTAAGGTGAATACTGGTTTAGATGTGTGTGTATCGATCATGGTATCAGTATTCTTGTTCTTTTTCCAAAATATTGGCTTTTCATTGTTGTTGTTAGGGGAATTGTTATTGTTTGAACCTTCAATGAAGTGTTTGATCATTCCTCTTTTGATTAGAGCCTCTTCGATTTTGAGCCCCTTTTCGATAACTTGTTCAAATGTAGATGGACATTGTAAATCCAATCTGTAATTCATGTCATCCACTAAGTTATCAATGAACATCTCTATCTTCTCCTCTTCAGGAATGGATCTAGGGTATTTAGCAAATAGCCTTCTCCATCGTTGGAGAAAGGAAAGAAACTTTTCACCCTTTGCTTGTTTGGTGTTGTAGAGTTCTTTTAAGGTTACCCCATGATGGATGTTGAATGAGAAGTGTGTTATGAACCTATTGATTAGTTCTTCAAAGGATTGAATCTCAGGTTCTAATTTAGAAAATCACTCCATGCAAGTGTTTCCTAAGCTTCTTGGAAATAATCGTAGTAAGAGTCCTCGTGTGCGAACTCTATGCTCATGGCTTGAAATTCCTGTACGTGATCAAATGGATCGGTTCTTCCATTGTATTTGTTATACGTTGGGTATTCAAAATACCATGGAAATGGTATCATGTTAATGCTTGAATCGAATGGATAAGGGCAAATGTCTTTTAAGGAATACCTCTTTGTTGGCCCTTGTTGGATATTTTGGAACTATAATTGTAACTGTTGGATTTGTTTTGTCAAAGCATCTATTTGATTTGGGTTTTCCATACTAGTTGGTTGGGGTGTGGTCATTTCCTTGAGTTGATTGACATCAAAGTCTTTAGGAAGCTTAGCACCTTTTTCAGCTAATAATAGAAGATACTTTTCCATATCTTGCTCTAGCATCTTTTCCATAAATTTATGGAAATGAGGGTCTTGTTGAACTTTCTCGATTTCCTCTGCAGATATTTCTTTCTCATGTGAGTTAGTGAGAGGATCAGTGTTGCTATATCATTCCCAAGGGTTTTCTTCAGCCATGGCTACTATTCTTTTATTTTCCTCTTGTTGTTGTTTTTGATATGCTGATCGTGTGAAAATAGGCATACAAACGTTAGAGTTTTACTCTATACTTTGATCTTGGATTTTTGATTGAAGTGTTGAGGTTTTTTTATTTAAAATCTGATTTAGTCTTATCTAGTTTCGTGATGAAAGGATGATAAAATCCTTGATAGGGAAACTTTGACAGAAAATCTCAGATTTGGTGATAATGACACTTTGCAAGATGTTTCAAGATCTAGGTGTAAGGGTAAATTTTTCCTTTTGTATGACCCCAGTGTTTTGGACTGTGAAAAAAAATGTTCTAGATTGATGAAAACCTTGTTATCGATATGGGAAAACTGATAAAATATCTTATCAACTCTCTATTTTTTTGACTTTCTGAAGCGCTAAAACAGAGCTGGGATGCGCTAGAACATAAACCTAAAGCACTGGAATAGAGATTGTATGTGTTGAAATAGAGACCGTATGCACTGAAACAGAGACTTGATGCACTGAAACAGAGACTGGACACGCTGAAACAGAAACCGGACGCGCTGAAATAGAAACTGGACGCACTGAAACAGAGACTAGAAGCACTAAAACAGAGACTCGACGCGCTGAAACAGAGACCTGACATGCTAAAATAGAACCATGAGTTGCTAAGACAGAAACTATCTTATTCTATGAAACTCACTTGGTCTGGTATCGTATTGTATTGCTGGTTGTGGGATGTATTTTGGACGAATTCTTTGACTGTGATTGTGGTGTTGCCTAAGAGCTCTTCTTTGATAAAATTCTTGTGAATCTAAGAGAGCTACAGCATAGTCATCCATATAACCTCTAGAAAAATCATGATACCTATGAATAAAAGTCCTATGTTGGAGTAGAACTTTCCTGCTTTGGTATAGAAATCACTGCTTTCTTAGAAGTTGTTTGTATGAAAGTGTTTTCTTTGGTTTTCCGATTCGTTTGGCAAGAGATTTCTTGACAAAATTGGTGGATACCCAATCTCGAATCATGAGAAATCTACAAGTGTTTTGATTTTGAGGATTTTCTTGTGATGATCTTATCTGAGCTTAATGAGAGAAAACACAGCAAGCAATAATAGAATGGTTGTCTTTTAAAAATCCTAGAATCTAAACAGATAGTGTATGTTCTTAAGAATCAAGCATGATTCTTTTTGATTTTTACTGGTTTATAACAAATAAGACACTTCAGATAGACTCACTCCTAGAGACAAAAGGTCATCGTTATATACTCGAATGGCCCACAGCTTGGAATTGTGTCAACTCACACAACAATGTCACCCCCTAGAGGGCGCCTGTGTTTTTCTCTTTTCCAAGTGCGTACTCAGAGTGACGGAAGTGGATATCAGATCCCCTGAGCAAATAGTCCTTGGCAATTATATGGTGAGTGCTTGAGGGTAGATTCTTCCCCGCCCCTGCACCGCCGAGTATTACAATGTTTAGAAACTGACAAGCGTGCTTCTAGTTCTAGGTTCTTAGATAGGGTTTCTGTTCAGAGCGACAAATGGATAAACTCCCTCGAGAGACCTCCCAATCTTTAGAACAAAGATTTTGGGGATGGTTATCCTGCACACTTCCGTTGAAAGAGGGTTTCCCCAAATTCACATAAATTTTTAAGTGGGTTGGAATACCATGGCTTTTGGTTGTCCCCACTCAGGTCATTCCCATAGGGTGAGTACTTTTTCCCACTACGGTAGGCCTGTCTAAAGGTTTTAAAAATCTTGAAAATGCGTAAAGTAATAGTGAGTCTGGTATTCTGATACACCCAGTTAAGGGGAGAACATAAACATATCACCCAATCACAGCAGAGAAATTGTTCTTTTTAAAACCCAAAAGACAAGTTAGCTAATCTATATGGAGATATTGCTCCATAACAGCATAATGTTCATTTTTAATCCCACAAAATAAATATGAAGTTTCTATCCTAGGATTGATCAATTTTTATCTATTTCCATCCTAGGATTGGTAAATTTTATCCATTTCTATTCTAGGATTGGTAAATTTTTTCCAAAATTAGACAAAAATAAAGTCTAGCCACAGACGCATCGGATCCAGATTAAAAAAAATTGCTTTTAAGGACAGGGAAGCGGCGCGCTGAAACAGTGAAGCAGCGCGCTGAAATAGAAACCCGACGCGCTAAAACAGACCGTCGGCGCGCTGTAAAAAGTCATGGTTCTACGAAAACTTTCACGCTGATACCTGTAGGACACAATTTTCAAAAATTAAGCAAAATATGGGGTTAGGCCCCATGGTGGGCGCCAATTTGTAAGCGGTAGAATGGGGAAGACAAATTAAACATGCATCTACGCTTCTAAATAGGACATTGCATCTAAGATTAAGAAATTTAAACTAATTTAAACTACAAATCTACATAAATCTATCCTATTGCTCTCTAACTCTAAAGATTTCTCTAATCTACTTAGCTCTCAGATTTGTAAGCTAATTAAACTATTGAAATGACACTTAGAGAATGAGAATTAAGCTATTATGATTCTATAATGCAACTAAGATGATTCTACAGTAAAATTCATGAGAAATAAACTACTATAAACAGCCATGATTGTAAACTATGAAATACTAAAGAAAGCTTGATAGATGCTTCATAGATTGATCCTAAAACTAGATTGCTTGAATGCTTGAATGTCTGGAAAACTTGCAGAGTAAAATTGCACAAGTTAGGATCTATTTCCTGTAGCCCAAGAGCTGTATTTATAGCTTTCACGGCAGCACAATTGCATAGGGATATGGGATGAGGGGCTGTGATTCAATCTGGAGATTTGAAGGGCATGGGATGAGAAGATGGAGTTGATCATGGAGAATGGTTTCTCCCCATGAAAACACCAGGCAAGATAAGAGGGAAGGTGGGTGGAAGGTTGTTGAGAGAATTTCCTATAGGTTTGTCCCGGAAGCTCTTCCCGTGAATGACAGTGCAATTAATTTAAATTTTAAAAAAATAATTTTATTGGTGAGTGAATAGTGCATAAATTTAAATAATATTTAATTTATTTAAATTTAGCAAAAAAAGAGGATTGAATAATTTAATAAATCAAACTATAGGGTTTTTTTATTAAATTAAAACAAAAGGGGAATGATAATTAAATAAAAGGTTTTAGAATATCTTTATTTAATTAAGAAGAAACATGATAAAACAATTAAATAACACAAATTATTTAAGTTTGTGTATTTAATTTATGATAGAATTATAAAGGAAGCAATAATGATAATAATTAAATAAAACAAAGTTTTTAATTTTGTTTATTTAATTAAGAGATAAATAATATGATGAAAATGATAATAATTAAATAAAACAAAGTTTTTAATTTTGTTTATTTAATTAGGAGAGAAAATAGAAGAATTAATAATGAACTTAATATAAATAAATATTTCTATTTATTTACTAAGTAGAAGAATTTAAGATTAATTAATCAAATAAGTTGTATTCAATTAATTAGATTCTCCAGACCATTTTTAGGTGTCTACACCAACAAGTGCAAAAAAAAAAAAAAAAGCTACACAACTAGCTGCTTAGCAAGCCGCTCAAGCTACATAAGCTACTCAAGCAGCACAAGCCGCATTACAAGCACAATAGGCCTAGCGCAAGCCCGAGCTTTATTGTGGCAACAACAACAACAAGCTACTCAAGCTACACAAGCTGCGAAAGCATATCAAGCACAAAAGGCCGCTCAAGCACAACTTTTATTGTAACAACAAGTAGCACATGCACAAGCTTAAGTGCAAGCTCAATATCAGGCACAACAAGCCCAATATCAAGCACAACTTCTTGCATAAAGACAAGCAGTGCAATTGCAAGCATATCAGTAAGCACTAAAGCAATAGCAAGAGCAACAAGAAGCAATACAATTGGAAGCCCAACAACAAGCACAACAACAAGCATTGTTGGAACAACAAGCATTGTTGGAACAACAAGTGCAACAAAAAGCACAAATCTTAGCGCAACAACAACAAGATCAACAACAAGCATTGTTCATACAAAAGCAGGTGGAAGCCTACCTCGCTCAAAAAAACATAGAGATATCATCGAACAACACACCGACCTACCAACCCATCCAACCCATGATTGAAACACCCCAAAACACTTTCATCCCCCCTGATCCATAAAACGATGTGACGACAAAAATTAGGTTGCTCTCGCAACAAGTGCTTGACCTTCAATCAGGGCAAACAACCAAAACACCAATAAACTTGTGTCCCTATCCATTTGATAGGAGCTTAGTAACAAAACCATTCCCCAAGGGATTTGAGATCCCCAAATTTGACAAATATCGAGGGACGGGAAACCCTAAAGATCACATCAGGGAATTCCAAGTTCATTGCATGGAGGTTGCCTATGATGATACTTATTTGATGTGGCTATTTCCTAGGTGCTTGGCAGGCCACGCTATGGAATGGTTCTCTTGCTTACCCTCAGGCATTAGAACATTTCAATAAATTATGGATGCATTCATTAAGAACTATGCATGCAACATCGCAATGGATGTTAGTCTAGAAGAACTTCCGGCTCTGAAACAAGGAAATGGAGAATCATTCACTTCATTCTTACAATGATGGCGATCCAAGGCCAATCGGAGCAAGTGGACCATGCCAGAAGAACAACAAGTTTTCACCATCATAGCCAACCTTGAAGGCCGATTGGCATTCCATATCAAGGTTTAGGGCATCACCACATATGATCAATTGATTCCCAGGGCACTCGGCATTGAAAGAGCCCTCATGACTCAACCCGCAGAATCAACATCATACACCAAACAACAAAACAACCACCCACCATCCAATTACAACGATAAACCTTGCACGTGGGAAAGGAACAAAAACATTACTAATGATGGTGTCATTAATGCCAAGGTGGTCATTAGTGCTCCTCGCCAACATACACCCACACCAAAAATCCAAACACAACACCAAAACACTCATCACACAACACACCAAGCAAATAATAATCCAACAATCAATAACGTCAATGACCAAAGAGGATCACCTCAGTGCAAGAGTTATCCCAAACGAAAATACACCACTTTGGGGGAACCACTCGAAGACATAATGAAAAAGTTGATCAATGAAAAACTCATCAAGCCTACTACATTTGAGAATTACCAAGAACCAGATGTGAAACCTCTTTGGTATAACGAGAATCAACTTTGTGAATTCCATAAAATCAAAGGCCATACCACAAAAAATAGCATGAGATTGAAAAGCATCATTCAAGATCTCATCGATAAAAAAATCATAAACGTAGAACAACCAACGGGAAACCAGGATCTTAAGATATACATGAATCCGATGCCTAATCATGGCGACAAAAGGAATAACAATGATAAAGGGAAAGGCATCCACTCAAAAGTAAATCATGTGTATGAAACAGTCATTACCTCCTCAGATGAAGACTGCATGGTCATTACTATCAAGAGTGCCTATGTCGAAGATTGTGGAGTCACCACAAGAGGCAACAAAGTAACCATCGCAGGATCATCCCAGCCAAACAGAGTCCCTACATCTAAATCTTTTCCTAATTGCTACAATGTCTTAGATCAACTCAAGAGAATGCCAACACACATCTCCATCATGGAGTTGTAAAAAATGTCATTAGCTCATAAGAAAATCCTTGAGGAAGCGTTAGCCTCATCCACTGTCCCCGCAGATCTTGATGCAGAGCAATTCCAAGCTATGGTCGAAAATATCATTACGCCTAATCTTCTTACATTCTCTGACCAAGATTTCCCTACTCAACCATCTCACAACCGTGCACTTCTCTTGGAAGCCATAGTACATAAGAGAAAAATCAAAAGGGTCTTGGTGGATGGAGGTGCGGGCTTGAACATATGTTCCCTAAGCCTCATCAAGCAGTTGAAAATATCAGAAGATTCCATCGACAAAGGAAGGGGCATCACAATAAGAGCATATGATGACCAAGAAAGAGTGTCTTAGGGCACCATCAAACTCCCTATTCAAGTAGGGCCCACCATCAAGGAAACCACTTGTTAGGTCTTGGACCTCGACTTGCCATATAATATCCTTTTAGGATGTCCATAGATCCATGCGATGAAAGTAGTAGCATCAACTTTCCACTAATGTGTGAAATTTACACATAACGGACAAGAAGTTACCATCCATGGAGATCCTGAACCTTTCTCATACTGCAAAAATCTTGAAGCAAAGTATTACAAAATCCTCCAAGTACCAAAAAATGGTGAGGGCCCATCCACACCTTACATTGATCCTGCCACTCTCGCATCCACTTATGCGGCAGAGACACCCACCACTCCTACCATTCCCACCATCTCTGACATCAAGCTTATCATCCAGGATAGTAGCTATGGAAATTACAAAATCCCTAATAATGCTTTTGTGGTAAGAGAGTTACCACAATCTCCTAGATCATGAGGACGTCCACAAGAAAACCAAGCTTCCATGTCTCCCAAAGACTATCCTGAATTCACAAGATGGGGAGACCTTGGCCAGGAGTTTATTGAGGCAGACCCATCACACATGCTATATCAAGATGAAAGACCAATGGCTAATTTACCCATGGATGACAGAAGGAAGGGCCTACAAATGATGCTCGCAATGGGCTACGACAGAAATCAAGGACTTGGGGAAAATGACAATGGGCTTATAGTACCTATCATGCAAGAGACGCGACCAATAACAAATATTGGCCTTGGATGTACCCCTTAGATTATAACCATACATGGTTGCAGTCCTCCAGTTAGAATGGTTAACAATCCTCCTCATCCAACCCTCGCAGAACTATGCCTACCCGTATCTACAGGTCGTGTCATAGATAATTTTACATTTGATGTAACCGATTTCTATACTAGTAGCGATGACGAGGACCCCACACCCAACTTACCCAGGCTATTTGAGGATACCACCCTCTACATGATTAGTACCCTATCCTTTGAAACAGACCATCAAAATCATGATATTCACCTAGTATCTCCCCAACTCATTGACTACGACCAACGAGGACCACCAATTCTAGATACATTTGAAAGCGATGAAGCACTCTCAGAATTCATGGGATTGTGGGATAACATTCCAGAGGGAGATCACAAAGAAGGGTTTATAATAGAGTTGGACACACATTCCTATTATGGGGAAATGATTGATTCCCTCAGTTGCAAAAGTGAGAAATTAAGAGTAATATGTAAGTCCTTGAGTGAAAACCACACTGTGGCACTCTCTGACATGAAAAAAGTAAAAAGAAAGGATGCATCCAATGGTGAAAACCTCTTTGAGGCACCTGAGGATGGGGGATTCAATCTTCCTTTAAGAGCCATTCATCAAGAAAAGTCAGCAATCTTGGCAGAAAAATGCAATCCTGTCAACCTAGGAACAGAGGAGACCCCGCATATCACATTCTATGCGGAATCACTACTATCAAAAGAGCAAGAGCTCCTAGTAGAATTCCTTAGGGAAAGACAAATAAAATTCACATAGAGTTATGCTGACATGCCAGGACTTGATCCAAAGATTGTGGTTCACCACTTAGCAGTGTATCTAGAAGCAAATCCTGTCAAACAAAAGCTTCAAAAAATGCACCCTTAGATTGCCTTATTGGTCAAAATGGAGCTAAAAAATCTACTAGATGCAGGATTCATATGACCAATAGATTATCCAGAATGGGTATAAAAGTTGGTACCTATTTCAAAGCCTGACGGAGCCATTAGAATCTGTATAGACTTCATAGATTTGAACAAGGCATTTCCAAAAGATGACTTCCTACTTCCCAAGATCGACATGATAGTAGACATGACAACAGGACATGAGATGCTATCATTAATGGATGGATTTTTAGGATACAATCAAATCATGATAGCAAAAGAGGATCAATATAAGAAAACTTTCACTTTTCCATGGGGTACATACTATTGGAACATGATGCCATTCGGCCCAAAGAACGCAGGAGTAGCATATCAAAGGGCCATGACATTGATATTCCACAACATGATCCATAAGACAGTTGAACACTATGTTGACGACATTCTAGCTAAGTCAAGAAAGAGAAAAGACCACATAGCAACCCTAGGTGCCATCTTTGACAGACTGGAGGAGCACAAAGTTAGACTATATCCCAAGAAGTGCATCTTTGGAATACAATTAGGTAAACTACTAGGATATATAGTATCAATGAGGGGCATTGAGGTGGATCCAACAATGGCGGATAAACAAAACCCATATTCTCACCTACTCCACAAGGGAGTAGCATAAAAATGGTATACCAAGTGTGAAGAGGCATTTAACAAAATCAAAGAATATCTACTAACACCACCAGTCTTAATTCCACCCATCCCAAAGAAACCATTGATCTTATATGTATCAGCAACAACAACAACCCTTGGAGCTCTCCTAGCTCAGCATGATGAAAATGGAACATAAAGGGCTATATATTACATCAGTAGGACAATGGTTGGGCATGAGCTAAACTATTCATTCATCGAGAAAGCATGCCTCGCAATAGTGTTTGCATCACAAAAATTCAGACATTACATGTTGGCACACAAAATAAATCTCATCGCCAAAATTGATCCCCTCAAGTATCTACTATCAAAGGAAATGGTCACGGGAAGAATGGAAAAATGGGTAATGATATTATCAGAATACGACATTGAGTATGTTGAGTGAAAAGCAATCAAGGACCAAGTCATCGCAGACCAACTAGAAGAAGCACCAATTTATTCAGAGAACCTTCTCATCTCAGAATTTCCTGATGAATCCATTTTTAATCTCAATATAGCTGACCATTGGAAATTATACTTTGATGGTTCATAAACACATCATGGATCGGGAGCTGGAATATTCTTTATCACTCCACAAGGGGATTGCATACCAAGGTCCTACAAACTAGCATTTCCTTGCACTAATAATATTGCAGAATACGAGGCCTTAACCATAGGTCTCAGAATAGCAGTGCAGTGGAATATCATAGCTCTCAGGGTATACGGGGATTCTCAATTGATTATAAATCAAGTAAACAATAAATATCAGACCAAGGACGACAAGCTCACTCCATACAAGAAATTGGTGGAGACTCTAAAATAATCCTTCATTGAAATCACATTTGAGCAGATACCTAGAGCCAACAATAGAGCAACAGATGCCATGGCAACAATCGGGTCCCTACTGGACATCCCCAACAATGTTCCAAAATATGAATTCCTGATAGAGAAACTTCTCATGCCCACATTTGAGGTACCAGAATCAGAATTTGTGTGTGAAATCATTGGTCTCAGTGATCCTTGGTACCATGACATTTACACATACCTTCGTATAGGAATCATACCCACCGACCTACCTTCAAACCTAAAATGAACCTTTGTTAAAAAGGCATCCAGATTTATCATCCTAGGTGATACCCTATATCGTAGGAGCATAGAAGGAACCCTACTACACTGCTTAAATGCTAAGGAGGCATTAACCGCTCTAACTGAAGTACATAACGATATCTATGGTTCACACTCGAGTGGAATGACCATAGCTAAGAAACTACCGAGGATGGGGTATTATTGGCCCACAATGGAAAGAGAAGCACATGATCATGCCAGAAAATGTCTACAATGTTAGCAGCATGGGGACCTTATCCATGCTCTAGCTCAAGAGCTCCATCTTATCGTCACACCATGGCCCTTTTCACAGTGGCGCCTCGATCTCATTGGAAAGATAACTCTGACTTCATCTAACGGCCACAAATTCATCATAACCGCAATGGAGTACTTTACTAAGTGGGTGGAGGCCATACCCATGACGTATATAACTGGGAAGCATATTTCTAAGTTCATCCTAAACTATCTCATTTGTCGTTACTGTGTCCCACAAGCCATTCTCAGATAATGGGACACCATTCAAAAATCAGGATGTATGTGACTTATGTGAAAAATTCAAAATCCAACATCGCTTCTCCACCCCATACTATCCCCAAGGAAATGGCCAAGCAAAAGCTACTAATAAAACCATTCTGAAAATCCTCAAGAAAATAGTAAAATATGCAGGTTGTGACTGGCATTTGCAACTCAATCCCACCCTCTAGGCCTATCGAACCAGTATCCACACACCCACTAGCACCACTCCCTTCTCCTTGGTCTATGGATCAGAAGTGGTACTCCCCATTGAGATCGAGCTCCCATCCCTTAGGATATCACTGTAAAACCTCATCATAGATGAAGAGTACCGAGTATCAAGATTAAATGAGCTAGAGCTACTAGATGAGCAATGTATAGATGCTTTGAATCATTTGCAAGTCTATCATAATAGACTCAAAAGGAGCTATAATAAGAAAATTAGATGCAGGAAGTTCCAAGTTGGAGAACTAGTGTTAAAAGAGAATCAGAAGAATGTCGCAAACCCAAGCAGCAAAGGCAAGTTTGATCCTCATTGGTTAGGACCTTTCGTCATCATAGCAAGTTACAAATCAAGGGCATATCAGTTATCAACACTCGAAGGGGAACCTCTACAAGAGCCCATGAATAGCTCTCATCTCAAAAAGTTTTATGCCTAAATCTTTCAAGGTATAGAACCAAAAAATCCAAAAAATTAGAAAATGTCCTAAAAAAATGGTTACTTCGGTGAAAACCTAGCAAACAGGTATCTTGGTAGCAATCAAAAAAGCAAAAAAGCAAAAAATCCAAAAAAATCAGAAAAATGATTGAAAACAGTAAAGAAAAAAATCATCCTCTAGTGAAAACTACTTCGGTGGCACTCTGGGCAAGTACCTTGGTGAAAACCTAGAAAATAGGTGCCTTGTGTAAATAAGCAATTCCCATCCACCAGGATCTTTACGGCTTATTTTAAATCATGCATCCATTTCACTTCCATCATCCATTGCATTCAGGTCTCCATCCATCACTCATCCACTCACATCCATACCATAGCTTGGTCTTGTGTTCATATCATGATCCCTCCTAGTACTACTTGGCCAATCCTCAAGGATAGTTTGTCCTGCCTTTATTGGAGTAGTCTATTGCATCACATTGGGGGCATGTTCTCATCGGATTAGATTCGTGTATGTTCTTAAAATCCTCAAAATAAAAAAAATCCAAAAACATCAAAACATCAGAAAATCCAAAAACATCAAAACATCAGATAATACAAAAACATTCAAAACATATCAAAATCCCAAAACGGGTCAAAAATTCAAAAAAGCCAAAAACAAAGTCATCTTGTCAAACTAGGTAGTCTCTAAGCTTGAACGTAGGCAAGGTTGATCTTTGATCATCCCCCGAGACACTTAGGTTAGTCCTTTAGGAGTCTGTCATAATAAACTGACATCTCATCATGTATATCATCATCTATAAATCGATCAAGTCATCAGTCGAACTACATGGTCTCTGTGTGTATAACGTAGGCAAGGCTAATCTATTGATTAGCTCCCAAGACCCCTAGGATAGGTCTTTAGGTTAGTCTCTTGGTCAAAATCTCAAAAAATCCCAAAACATTGGAAAATCAAAAATCAAAACATTTGTAAAATCTTGAAAATACCAAAAACAGCCTCAAAACATTGCAAAACTCTAAAAACATCCAAATATTTGAAAAAATCCATCCATCTCATCTCGCTTGCACCCACAATAACACCACTCATAATAAACTGATCGTCACCCTCAACCTTTGGTGAAATAGTTAGAAACAAGTCTAGTAGGATAAAAGTAAAACTCAAAAAATGTCAAGTCTTAGGTTTAAGTCAGTACATAAACAAGTTGGTCAATTCTTTTGTGTCGATAATCCATCATCCAAATAGTCCCATATCAATCATCTGATTACATCATGTCCTAGGATGAATCCTTCCTACAAGGGGCATTATTTATTAGAAATAGCACTTTGGATAAATGAAATGACGTGTCGCCATCCACTAACATGTCCTAGGATGTATCATTCTTACAATGGGCATTATCTTTTGGCAATAAGTTATGGTTCCTATCCTTGAAAACAAATTCCCTTTTGGTTAGCAACATTGAAGAACATCAGATTTTTTGTTTACTTTGGCTATTATCTTTGGACTTATCTTATTGTGCTCATTCCAAGGACCTCTCGATGATATCCAAATGAAGGATTTAGAGGATAGGAATGGGGGAAAACACTCATTATCTTTTATCTGCTATGCTTGTTGGACGTTCTTGTAAAATAACCTTGGCAAATACTTTCTTTGTTAGGTATGTATGGAGGAAGTCTAGGGAAGCTTGTTGACTATTGCATGGATAGGTTTACCTTTCCATGTTTTGGTCCGAGGTGTTTGAAAATTCTAAAGTGCATCCTAGCAAGCTTTTTGTATGTTAGGTGTGAACAAAGGATACTCCTATCTGCTTATTAAGTCAAAGTCTATCTCACTAGGTACAACGTGTGTTATCAAACATAAGAAAATGTGGCCCTTTGAAAATCCCAATTCCTCGGAAAGTAATCATCATCATCATCATCATTTGCATTGACATCATCTTGTGTTTTGTTGAAATGGCTTCCTCTTTTCTTGCTAACCAGACTAACAAGGTACTATGACAGCTGATCATCATCATCATCATCATCATCATTAGCCCTGCATCCACAACTCATTAGCATATTGCATAAACACATCATATAGGAAATATATGCATCGCATTTCCATCATCATATAAACAAGTTATCATACACATTCTTCATAGATAGGTACATCCATTTCATTGCATTTCACCCATTACATTGCATCGCATGGAATTATATCAATCATCGCTTAAACATTCATTTGCATTTCATAACCATTTCACATTACCATCTATCACATAAATCATCACATAGCATTTACAGAAGAATTTCATAATCATTTCTCACATAATCATAAACAATAGGTACATAAACATTTAATTCATTTGCATGAATTCTTACATAACACCAAGACATTATCTCATCACACTACATTACACATCCTCATATCACTTTGCATTAACATGTCATTGCATCACATACATTACATCATCACTTAATATGCTTAGGATAATAACATTTGTTATTCTAAGCATCTCATAAAAACATCTCATTATGCATTAGCACCATTTCATCATATCATGACCATCGCATTCGTATCATCTCATAATGACATCATAAATCATTCATTGCATAAAATTCCACATAGGAATTAACGTACAAAATTCATTACAAACAAAGAATATATGCATCCATTCATAAAACATTTCATAAAGCACAATTTACATATCATTTCACATGTGCACCATAGATCATATCACATATTAGACCATCCCATTTGCATTATCATAAACAGATCATCATACAAATAACATCATTACACATCACATTTGAATATCATAGGTTAACATAATATAGATCTGTTAGTCATAATCATAATGCATACATCATTACAAATAAATGCATCCATAACATATAGAAGTAGAACCATACATCCATAAATAACGAGAACACATTACATCACATCAAAATCGTCATCGACTCATATATATATATGTTTCATCAAATAACAAAATTGTCATAGTACAAAGAATAAGTCGGATCGCTGTACATATATGTCAATCAGTACAAAAAGGCCCATCGGGCTATAAAAAATGAGCCCATAAGGCAAAAAAAGCATCATAACATCTCGATCAAGCTCGGTCCCTGTGAATGCTGCCCTCACCCCTGTCACCGTGACCCTCTGCTGGTATGTGGCTGGCCCACTCTGAGTACTCTAGGACCCACTCTACTCTGGGTACAGCCTCATGATAGGACTGTCAGTAATACTCTACCTCTCATATGGCATCCCTATAGGACCAAACTGACACTGTACCTTGGGAGGAGGAGGTTGTCATACTCTCTATTTGTTGTCTCTAACCTAGCTTAGTGGCCGCCTGTAGCTTTACAGTCTATCTCTGTTGCACGACCTAACCCCTCTCAACCCTGAGCTGCTCTCTCTCAGCCCTCACCTGATCTCTCTCTACTATCATGGCCTAAACCTGGGCCTGCAACTGTGCAATCAAAGTATCTCGTGCATCTGCCTGACCCACTAGTTGCACCCATGGCTGCACCTGAGGTTGATCCTCGTCTCATGGTGGCTCCTGCTGTTGGTCCTGCATGTGCACATCTCCTTGATCTGGCTAGACTGGAGGCACTAACAGCGGATCCTATCGAATCTCGGCTATTTTTCCTCATCCTCGTCCTCCCCCTCCGCCTCTAACTCTCTGCACATCCGGGATTGTACCTAGAATCGTCAGTTGAAGTGGAGGCTGAAACCAATCTTTGTAGGCTTGGGTGGTGCTTGGATCTACTAGCCTCTGATCATAATCCCATGGCTAGGCTACCAGCTATCAGAAACTATCCACTGCCTTTGAAGCAGGAATATATCACCCCCATGAAACCTGTGTCATGGTGCAGGCAAAGACAGCTACATAATCATCATCAGGACAATCCTGCAGCTCCTCGAACTGACGCTACACGTGCCCAGGAAGGTACCTCTCGAGCATAGTATGCTCCCACCCCTACATATAGTGGTCCTAACGGCAGTAGAATATATGATTGGCATCGTTGACCCATCCAAGCCGACCAAGGTAGGGTCGCCAAGTGAAAACCTGCATCTCATCTAGGACTCACCTCTAGTAAAGGATCCCATGCTCACCGGTATGGGTAAAAGACACACCGCCTATGTATCATTCCATGAGGGGATCATCTGGCCTCATCGGATCTAAAACAACCCGTGGCTATAGCACAACAATGTGCTCCCATGCCCAGATGTGAAGTAGAGTTACCCCTACTCCTAGCGCTTTTTTGTCCATATAAACATACTCATGGAGGTCGCTGTAAAGTGAAGCGAGAAGAATAGGCCCCCATGCAAAATGAAACATCCTGTCTCAGACCATCCGCTCCTAGCAATATCCCCAACTAAGACTGAAGTATCACCCTCGCCTATTAGGGGAAACAAGGTCTGAAATGATGGCTCCAATCACCTAGTGTTAGGGGGTGCTAGGATCCTGTGTTGCTCAAGCTCTATCTTCCCCTCGTAGAAGATAATCTTGTCAGTAACTAGGACTTGAAAGTAGGCCTTGTGGCCCTCGTCCATGTCAAAGATCGCCCAACGATCATGAATAGGCAATTGTAAAATCCACCAAACGTCCTCTAGAGTGACGGTGGCCTCACAAGTGGGAAGATGAAATGAGGATGTCATGATGTGCCATCTCTCAGCCAACGCTGACAGCATCCCCAAGTGAGTATGGATGGGGGCCGCATACGCAATGTTCCACAACCCTACAATCCGAAGTCAATCCCGGGTCCTCGCTACAATTTAGGTCCCATAAGTAGCCACCAGGTCTCATGACCTATGCTCCCGAGTAGAGCTCCCTCGCCATGCGTCGCAGCATTAAGGAAGGTCACCATGTTAAAAAATTTTGAAAAAATTCTTCATCGAGTGTTCAAAAAATGTCTCCAGTAGTGCAACCCGTGATGGTGTCGTAGTTTGATTTTAATCAAACTCTGACACTAGGGCTGAAAAGAACCAAATTGCACCACCACGATGCAATTTCTATCCTAGTAGCACACTTTGAGCAAAATTAGCAATGCCGCATTGCACTTTGTAAATCCACTCCACCAGCCCCGAAGCTCACTGGTTTGAGCTTTAGGATCTAAATCAAGTAATCAAGGATGGCACTATTCGGGCACTGCTAATAATAATTTAGTCTCGAAAGGGTGCTATATAGTCAGCTAAGGCGTGGATTGACTTCTTTAAAGCATTAATCAAGCATTAAAATGAAGGATGAAGTTTATGAGGGGATCCACTTTACCGCCTCTGATGCCGTGGCCGGTATGTCCGAATCGACCGAAATGTGCGTGGAAGTCGTCATCGCGGTTCATATCATTAGAGGTCTTAGCTCGTAAAACTCAAGATCACTATTGAGGTGTTTGAAAATGATTCTGGAAAGTGACCCTAGCCCCATTTAAGTACGCTGAAAATTAGGTTTTAACCTAAATGGTCGTCTCCTCCCAGGGTTTTGGACCCTTGAACCTATTTTGTCTCATCGAGTTTCAGATTTTTATTGTTTTTATTGTATTTAGACAAATGCTTTTAGTCTCCGGAGCTCCCAAACCTATTGGGTACTTTTGTTTCATCTTTTTCAAGGATCACCAAAAAATTGGAATTTCTTTTCGCCCAATCTCGAGGGCATTATATTGGCATACTTTCCCACCGTGCAGGGCAAGTTTTCAATGAAATTTTTGGCTTTGATCAAGATCATTTATTTTTTGATCCAACGCAACAAGTGCATTGCTTCAAAGAGGGGCAAAATGTAGACACGTAAAATATATTGATTGACATTATGCATCTGATCCTGACTTACTAACATCATTTCTTTCCCCATCCTCACTTAACCATTTAATCAAATCTCCTTATTCGATTAAATTTTATCCATTTTCATCCCTTTACTCAACAAATCATTTTATCTAATTAAGTCAATATTTTACACTAAATCAATCCATCCGATCTAATTATTCCTATTTAATTAAATAATCAGTTATTTGATTAAATTTCTAAAGTCTATCCATTAAATTAAATAAATTAAAACCTTATTTGATTTAGTCTAACACCATCTCTTTTAATTAAATAAATCAAAATCCTTATTTAATTAGCCTCTTATCATATTCCTCTCTTATTTGATTTAAATAAATCCATAAATTCTAAGTCAAAAGGTCACATCATCTAACCCTTCTATTAAATAATTAACCCCACTAATTTAATCTCATCTCATGTCCCATCCTCTAGATAATGCAGTTGTATACAAAAATAGATTTAATTCAATTATTAAATTCTATTTTCCTCAAGGCATCTTTGGAATATTCTTCACTTGAATTCAAAATTTTAAGTCAACATGTACATCCAACAAGGCAATAACTTCTTCATCTTACATGTCCTTTTCCCTTGAGCCAAGTGGTATTTATTGCATTTTCCTTCCCTTCATGTCATTTCAACAAATTTGAAATTCAAAAATTATGCATTTATTGGCACAACCTCAAATCTTGGTACTGATCCTTCATCCATTCTATAGATTGACAGTGGCATCATGCCATTGGATGAATGTTAGTCCCACATTGCTCAAATTTGGACATTCATCCATCTTGGCATTCTATAAATAAAGAGCTCATATCCTCATTTGATCATCCACAAATTAGGCAAAGTTATTATGCTAAAATATTTAGCCATTTTCAATCATCAAACTTGAGTTCTTAGCTAGGTTTTTGTAGATTTTGGCTTGGTGCTCTCATCTTTCACCATCAAAGTGGATCAACCATCTTCAACATATCAAGCTTGCATCTTAGGAATTGGTAAAGGGCCAATTTTGACATCAAATTGGCACCAATTCCCCAATGGGAACATGAGTTTGCACATTTAAATTAGGATTCAATCTTTGTTTTATCATTTCCATTGTGTTCTTCAATATTTTCTTCCTAGTTTGAATGTTGTAAATGGATTTCATGGGGAATCCTTGTTTTGGCTTGCAATCTCTTGACTAACTTGTTTATTCTTGTTGTTTTGCAGGTACCAAGGTTGAGGTTTGCACACAAAGTTATTAGGAGTTGCAACAAAAGGAGGCACAATTCTAGGCTAAGCTCCATGAGGCTCAATTTTTGATGGATTTGGAGAAGTAGGTAAAAGAGATCATAAATTCTTCCTTGTAGGCATGAGATCAAGAGCTGGCATAATAATGACTTGAGAATTTAAATTATTTGGAGATGATTAATAGATTGTAAGAAAAGGTAAAAAATAAGGATTTGTACATTCAACTATTGTGGGATGTGGTAGCAAATCCAATGTAGCAAGCAATTTTCTCCCTCTTTTACAACAAGTATATATATCTTATTGGGAGAAAATAAAAGATGTGGTAACATATGTGTACTTGACCCCAAGGTTCATGGTAGATACACAAGAATTGAGTGCAAGGGTCCACCCCATTGTTGAAAAAGAAAATCAATCTATTGCTCTTGGGGTAACAGAGTCAAAACTCTTGATAGAGAAACTATACAAGGGGTGAATGATGCCTTAGCAACTATAGGGATCAAAGGTAGAAGAGTGGTCACAAATAAATCCAATGAATTCATCAATTGTAATAAGGAAACCCAAAGGGATAAAGAGTGCCACTGCACCTTTGAGCTTAAGGTGAAAGATATGATAGGGAATTTTGATGGGTTATTCCAATTGGGACTTCTATACCCTTTTATGTCAGATGTAGTAGTTTTGACTAAGGACTAGATCAAGCAATTTTTGGACAACAAACAATGGGATCAGTTAGGCTTCTAGGCCCTAAGCCTATCCCTGAGCATTGTGGAGATTGAGAGGATTTTGCATCCTCTAGTGCAACTCAATTTTCATATGGAGTTTGCACTAATAATATTGAGTGATATCTCTTTCAAAGAGATTATTTATTTAGAATAGGCATTTGAGGATTTGCAAGCATAGGTACAACCCTCGAAGGTAGATTGGGAACCTCTACAATCCACACTCCCTAAGCTATGAATTCATGCATTCTTCTTTCTTTCCTTTCTTTTTTGATGTGGAACCAAAGTTTTTGAGTTCATGACTCTATAGGCATATGCCCCTGCAACAGCCAATATGACAACAGATTAAATCTCCCACAGCTCAAGATTGAGTTTTTTCCATTATAATTTCTCTTTCATTGCAATTTATTTATGATTTTGCAATACTCTGGATTTTTTTTTAATTTTGGCTCATTTCTTAGTAGCCCATGAACTTATATCACTAATACATAAACAACAATAAATAAACGAAAAACCTACTAAAAATTTCTCATAAATGACTGAACATGGTCACATGACTAGTAGTAGTTTATTGCGATTCATTTATAATGTGACCAAATTGATGACTAAACCATTTTTAGTCATTTGATTGATGGATTAGGTCATTAATTTAGTCATCTGATTGATTGATTTGGTCATTAATTTAGTCCTATGATTGATCAATTTGGTCATTAAATTAGTCGTTTGATTGATCGAGTTGGTCATTAATTTAGTTGTTAATTTGATCGATTTGGTAGTGTGTTTAGTCATTAATTTAGTCATTGATTGTTTTAAACTGGTCACTTATTTAGTCATTTTTTATTCATTGATATATTTAGTTATTGATTGTTGTTAACTAGTCACTTATTTAGTGATTTTTATTCACTAGTTTATGTCCATTGGTAGTGTATTTAGTCATTAATTTTAATCGTCATTTTGATCAACTTGGTAGTTTATTTTATTATTTTTGTTCACTGATTTTTTTCAATTGGTAGTTATATTGATACATTGTTTATTAATTGCATAATCATTATATTTAGTCATTTATTCACTAATATCTATTAGTTGTTAGTATATTTAGTGAATTGGCAATTTATTTAATTGTTTTTGTTCATTAATTTTTTCCTATAAGTGGAAATGAGACAATGCTTTAGTTGAGGTTTAAACATATAAAAACATAGAAAAACATAATCAATCAATCATTTGCACATAATGAAATGGTATTAAGAAGGAAAAATACTAAAATTTTATTAAGAAAACGTGTTCTTATAGTAGATACAAGACAAAAATGTTTCTTTTCTTTGAAAAATGTACTATTACAAAGTGTGTTTCTCAGTGTTGTGATTGAGAAAACTGAGTTACAATGCCTCTTTTTTTCTTATGCGAGATATTAAAATTTTGATGAAAATTCTATGTTGCAACTTATTTGCAATTGCACATACATGTATGTTGCACTCTCTACAACTTTTCCTCTTATCTGCACCTCTTTATCTGCTCTATATTTACCTTTTTTCTGCACTCTGATTCTCTACGTCTACTGCTTACACAACAACATATCACCTCTTCTATAATACACCAATTTGAATGAGCGGAACCCAAACAAAAAGAGAAAAACATAATCAAGGGGTTTTACATTACAGGTGCAGTAAGATAGAACATTCTCTATTCTACTCACAAAATGTACACCCAAATCAAATTCTCTAGTTTTTGTTTGGGTTCAACTTATTCAGGCTCAATAAATTCTTTTTTTGTAACTTCACTCTCCACACTCTATTGTTGCTAGCACTTCTTTTTCTCTTCTACACTTACGGCTAATACTCTATCATTTTCTTTCAAATATTTTAGTGGCCACTATGTGAAGGTCCCATATTTCTCTTTCAAATGGACAAATCCATCTATTTTTTCTAGATAAGCAAGGGGTGTGTTACTTGTGACCTTTAAAATTCTTACATTTGCATCTCTTGTTCCTTTCAATTTGACTCCATGTATAATAGATAGTGAGTGAATCAACCCAATGCCCACCACAATGCCATCAAATAGATCCCACACCTCAACTTTATCCCCTTCTTAGAGTTTATCAATAAATATCTACAAAAATAAAAAAATACACATTATATTGTATTTGATAGCTATATGTAATGTCTTATGAATTAGAACATATCAATTTTTGTATTTTCTTTTATAAAACACTCTATTACAACTAAGCTCTAAGCTTCCATATGTAAGTTATATGTTCTCCCTTATATCCATAATCTATGTATAGTAGCTAATTACACTTCACTACTATTCTAACCAACTTCTATCAAATAGGTAATGATTACCCTTATTTATATAATAAAAAAACCATTACTTACTTTAATGGTACATACTTGCATGTGGTTTCATATCACTCACCTTGATTTCAACACGACTGCCACTATGAACATCATGTGCATCCTCATCGCGTTCATCATCATAATCACTATCAACATCATTACAAATATCAATTTGTATAGCTTTGTAGAGAGTTCTATTGAGAGGGATTTTTCTTTTTGTCCTAATTTCATATAATTACTCTGCATCATGTGGTTTTTAAATCATCATGCAAAAATTAATATAAGTCAAGTAAAGAATGCAAAAGCTATAAATTTTTGTCCAAAAGAAGAATGACCAAACATTTGGGAAAATTAACTTACAACTTAAAGAATGCAAAAGCTATATGTTTTTTTCCAAAAGAACATTTAAATCATGAATAATGAAAAAAATTTGGGACAAATAACTGACAACTATTATATTAATTATCTCAACTTCAAGATAACTAAGATGACTATGTTGAACATTCTTTTCCACTTCATTACTATCAATACCAGTAGCTTTGTTGACATCATGAAGGAATTTTTGTTTTCCTATTGCTTTGATAAAAATTCTTTGCATTTGGTTTGACCATTGTGCGAAAAAAATACAAAGCATTCAATAGTCAAGTAAAGAATGTAAGCTATAAATTTATCCAAAAGAGCATTTTTTGGATCACTCCAACAATAAAAAAATTGGGTTGGATTCTCCTACGCTAAAATTTCAATAATCTACATATTAAGAGGTATTCCTATTTATAATTTCCAAACAAGAAGAAATGAGATCAATAGATCCTCATATCTCATCTAAATCCATGGATTTATGCTCATTCCATGCAAAAACTATAGGGTTAACGAATTCAACTGGAACTATGAAACTTGCTGAGTGAGACTGAATATACAACTCATTACCTTTTGGTAATCTACTTCATTTGAGTTGACATGATCTATAGAGGCTCCTACTAGGCATTGAACATATGGTTGTGAAATCTCTGTTGATGAAATAGATTTACTAACATATAGTGCTGCCATATAATAAACATATAGTCAGTTCAATAAAAAATAAAAATGAATAACACAATGTAAACTGAACCAAAAAATCCATACACTTAATGTAATTTTTTCCATTTTGGTGTGCACCCCACCTTAGCCAAATGTATATCTAGTCCTCACAATATCTCTTGCTCTCTTGACTTTGTTACTCTTTGCCAAATATTCTTTGGAATGCATACTTTCTCTCAATGCCTCCCACTCTTTGGGAGATAGAGTGTGTGGAAACAAAAATCATTCTCCCCACCTTTGAGGAATGGAGGACAAGGGTAGGGTTACTATTTCACACTTGCTACACTCAAGGACACCTTAGAGATCTCAATCCAATGAAGAATGGAGGAAGAGATCTAACAATAAGGTATCCTAGGGTATGATTTAGGATTACAAGAGGCTAAATGAGGGGTTCACCACCAAGCTAGATCTTGTAAAAACAAATGAAATGCAATATCTAATGAAAAACCCTAATATGATGCAATCTTTCACTAAATGACCTAGAAAAGTATGTAAAACATTACAAAAAGCTGTAAGATGAACTGTGTACGCCTGGGAATCTAAAGATTACTAGAAGGAGCTCTAAAATGATAGAAATTTTGACTTTAATGCTGACTGGGACTCATACACCAAGTTGGGTGAATTAGTCCCACATCTAGGTTTTTGTGCAAAAATAAGAATCTTGCAAATGGGTATCTAAATTTGTAAAAACCTTAATTTTGACCTAAACTATGACTCATTCTCCAAAAGTGATGAATCAGTCTAGTTAGGGTTTTCTCAAACTTCAAGGTCTGCTATGTGCTTCCCAATTGATTTTCAAATCCAAAACCCTAATTTGCAACTTGTATAACTTCTCTAAGTATCCTTAATGCAAGGTGACAGCTTTGGAAACTTTAGGCACTTTAACAACTTTCTCCAAAGTTGTCCCTCAATGTGTCATCAATCTAAACCTACAAATCACTAACTAAAGAGAGGGGGAAAAAATGTTTTGTTAGTGGATAGGGGATTGCCATGGTCAAACCTCGTTTTGGTATTCAAACCTTGAAATGAAATGAAATAAGAATGGATAATGATGAATGAACAAAATGAGATGTTGCAACTCACCAAACCCTAGCAATAAAGTGTTGCAAACATGTATGAGATGGCTCCAATCGATGTGCATCTTGACTCTTGCTTGAATAGGATAGATCTTGAATGAAATGCTAGCTTGAATCATGAAATCCTACATCACAATTATGATCTCAAAAATAAACATGATGCGTGAAGACTTTGATATGATGCTTGATGCTTGAATAATGCTCGAAAACACTTGATAATCTACTCTTGAAGACTCTTGAATGCTCTTGTAAATTCTTGAATGCTTTTGTGAACTCAACTTTTCTATGAGGATGCTCATTCAACTTGTGAGCTATAAAATGAGTGAGATAAGTTACTTGTATTTATACTTAATTATGTAAGAATTCCCAAAATTACAACACTACAAACTGACATCAGATCTAGGAAGATAAACTCCCACCAAGAATTTGAATCAAATTTTATTTTGTGCCACATGGGACTCATTCGTTCAAGGTGGTGAATGAGTCCCATTAGGCATAATTTCAGGGACCATTTTTAAAAATGCTTAGAAAGTTGTGAAACTAGGATTGAGACCCAAAACCTAGGTGGGACTTATTTGCCCAAGGTGTAAAATGAGTAAAAAAACCACCAAATTTGGGCCACATAACCTGAAAACACCTGAATTATGATTGGTTGTTGATTTGTGTCAGGATTATCCTTGAAAAGATGCATTAAATGAGGCTTGTGGATGTAAAATAAGGCCAATTAAAGCATAAAGAAGCCTAATTATTAATGACCATCCAAGAAGAGTGTGAAAGTGTGTTACAACACTTTAAATAATGTAGGGTTAGGGTTATTTAGTTTATAAGGGCCCAAGACCTAATGTGAGTATGTTAATCACATTACAAAACTAAGTTGAGGCACCATTAAGCTTAGTTTTACAAGGAGGACCCAAACAAGTATGAAAATTTCACCAACATTTTTTGACACTACATAATTTATTCCCCACTTTAGTGAGAGGATGAACTTGCTTCAAACTCACACTAAAGTATCCAAACTCACCAATGCTAGTAAGATAGGATGATAATGATCAAGAGGGTTACGGAAGCCCCCAGGACCAAGGTCCTCTGGAAAACCAACATAGGCACAAAGGAACACACATGAAAAAGATATAAAGAGAATCAAAAAGGTACAAGCATACAAGGCCAAAGACTAAGAGAAAAGGAAAAAAAAAAGAGGGGTGGATCGAGCTTCAACCGTGTGTCCAACACGATGTGGATCAGATTTAGGTTGTTTGTTCAAAAAATGCACACTCACTCTGAGGAAACAAAGCTCTAGGATTTCTATTGGGTGAGGATCTGAGAGAGGTGATACACATACACACATGGCCAATATGCACTCACACTCACACACAAGTGGCTAAGGGAAAGTCATGGCTTGATTGGGCTTACCATAAAAAACCATACCAAAATTATATCTCTTGATAATTTTGATAAGGTTCCACACAAATATGACCTTTGAGCTTCATGAGGCAAGAAAAACTTCATATGCTTGGAGTTCATGAATAATGAACTTCTAGCTTCATCAAGCAAGTAAAACTTCATATGCTTGGAACTCATGAATAAGCAAGATGGCTCTACAACCGTGCAAGATGTATTATGCAAGGTGGCCATATAATTGAAAATAAAAATGCAACCATATGGAATATTCAAAGGAGTCTTGCATAGTTCATGTGAGATCTTTAACTTAGGGGACATTGTGCTTAATGTCTCCAAGAGAGGACTAATCAAAAAATAGAAGATTCACAATTTAGGGGATGTGGTGTGTCACATCAAACCACTAAGAAGAATGCAATATGCTAAGAGAGATCACACTCTAGAAGGACATCACACCCAATGTCACCATAAAGTGAAAAACACATCTTTTGAAATAAGAAGACTACACCATGAACCATGAAAAATAAAATGCAAAAGGATAATGCCAATGTATGCCCCCACTTTAAATAAATTGCTAAACACCATACTATAAGAAATTACTTTAAAGTAGATGAAGATATGAGAGCTTATTCAAAAAACCCTATGCCAAGTCATATGTTTCCAATAACCTAGGTCACATGAAAAAGGTATTATGTCACATGCATGCCAACTTAAGGCATGCCATCCACATCCCAAGCTTGTTCTTATACGTACATGAAAGGTGATCAACTAGTAAAAAGAGACAATGACAAGTGACATATGAGGATAAGGATACCTAACTCCTTGCCCCCACTCATTGTAGGAAAAGGATGAGAAAAATAAGATGAAAGTAAGTATCAGTTTGAGGAATTAGGTGCTTCAATAGAAGGAATAGCATCAAAGTCCCTAAGATGTTTAATTCTATCACTTAAAGCCTTACATTTATTAGTAGAATGACCATGATCTTTATGAAATGCATAAAATGAAGTCTTGTAGTAGAATTTCTTTCATGTTTTTGGAAAGAGAGATATCAAACAATCTTGGACTAGCCTCGACAAGATACTCTCTTGATCAATAGTAGAAGATGTTCCTTTATTTGTGCAAGACTTCATACATACACTAAATGATAACACTTTATATGAAAATGGAGATAAGGGAGGTAAACCTAGATCTTTCTTGAAAGAGTATAGTAAGAAATTTTCTTCATGTGTTCATTGTATCCATGTGTAGGAGTGAGATTGTATTCAATACAATAACAATCTTTCAATTTAGATGAAGGGGATTTATGCTTTTGAGAAGGATTGGTTTCTTCATGAGAACACAAATCATTTTTAAAGTTATACATTTTCCCCTCATGAGGGATGGGAGTTAGATAGTCCACCATCACTATCATGGGGTAATTTTGTTGATGTAGGACCAAGTTGAGCATATGAAACACAAGGTTGTTTTGGTTTAGATTGTGAGATTTTGCACTCTCCCATAAAGGAAGGTGTAAAACCCCAATCGTCACTAGAACTTTTATCTGAAAATTCATCATTTGTATATGACCTTTTGGACCATGAGGGTGAGATTGTGTATTATTTATTTAAAGGAGGCATAAAATCTAATGACCCCCAATTATCACTCAATATTTTTTTTGTAGGTGAAGGGTCAACTTGTATAGGTTCAACCTTGATCTTGGAGTGAAAGTATTAGAGGAGTTATGAATGTTGTGATCATATAATTTGTAACTTTTTTCATCTGCTTCAATTATATGTATCTTGTTCTTGTATTCAAATTTCATTCCACGGCGAAGACTATACAAGACTCCTTTCATAGCATGAATCCATGGTATCCCTAGGAAAAGATTGTATGGAAGGGGTCTTGGCATGATATGGATAGGGGTAGGAAACACTACATGTCTGACCTCAATAGGTAATGTGATAATTCCTAATGGTTTCCTATTAACATTGTCAATGCCACGAATATGAATATCATTAAGTTGAATAAAAAAATTTTCCATTCCAAATTTGTCTAGGAGGTCAATGCTACAAACATTAAGATCTACTCCATTATCTATGAGAGTGAGCTTAACTAAGGTTTCATTAATGATCACCTTTATCATTGAGGCTTCATTTTTGTTTTGAATCTCAAGTGAGGGTAATTCATGTTTAGGGAATGTGATTTATATTTGTGTGACTTGCGTGGGAAAAAAGGAGGATGTTACATTATTCAATTTCATATAAGATTGGATCTCTTCCTACTTTATTTGCAACATTTCTTAAAATAGACACTTGTATGTAGTAAATAGTTGAATGAGTTGCCACACAAATATATTAGTGTGATTGTTTTTAAGGTCTTCAACACTAGGAAAAATATGTTCATGCAATGGTATGAGTGAGAGGGGTTTGCAGTTTCCTACATGTTTGAGCAACTATGTTACATCTCGGTTGTTGCAAAACATTGTTGTTAAGTTGCATCACACATTTCAAGAAACCTCTTACTTTCCTATGTGATTCACTAATTGCAGGTGCCTTATGAAGCTCACTAGTTAAAGGAGATTCAATTTGTATCATCATAACCTCAACAATCTTGTCTTTATTTGCATGATCTCTTAGTGAAGAGGGGTCTAATGTCACTTCATCATCTTCATCTAAGGGATCAACATTACTAGTGTTTGAAAGACATGTGTCAATGTTTTCATGTTATTGCACCATGATCTATTCCCTACGAGGAGATTTTTTAGGAGAATTACAAACTAGATGTTCATGAAATTTAAAGGTTGGTTATTCTAAAATGACTTCATCACACATAGGGGAATGATCAATGGTTGAATTTTCCTATTTATCTATTGTAGACACTTAAAAATGGCCTAGGCCTGCAAGCTTCTATTTTTACCACTTTCGTCCTAACACAATTAATACATTTAATTATGTCCTTGGTCCACATTCGACTATTGATTAAATAATTCATAATTATTTAATTAATTCATGTCCATTTATTCTTCATGATTATTAAATAAATAAATTTCGTTTATTTATTAAATACGTCATTAATTGTCTAAGTCTTCCCTTAATTAAATAAATTTATTTATTTATTTAATATGTCACTAACTGTCATAACTAAATGAATTCATTAATTTATTTAATTAATTAATCTTATCTTCTAAATTAAATAATTAAATTTAATTATTTAATTGCCAAATTTGATATTCCTCTCATTTTAAATAAATCAATTATTTAAAATGTCATCTCAATCTTAACTGTCAGTCCATTTTGATAAATAATCTGAAAAATATTATTTATTATCTCTCAAAATCCATAATTTGAATTAATTTAATTCAAATTGGTAACTAATCTTCCAAAAATCAAGTAATCGGGCAGATTCTTGATTTTTCAAATCGAATCTTCAGTCCAAATCTTATCTTCTTGATTTTTTGAATCTCACAAATCATGCAGTCTTATCTTCTTGATTTTTCAAAAATCTTTATTTCTTTAATTAATTTGTCTCATTTATTCTCCACCATCGATCCGATTATCTGAGACATTATTCTGACCGTTTGATTAAGGATTTTTCCCTAACCTTGATTAGGGATTCTCATATTTAATCTAGGCCTCTCGTTCTAGGTCTTTCTTAGAATTCAATCTCATTCGTCCGCTCAAAATTGTGTTTTTTATAAAAGACAATTTTGCTCATAATTTCGGGGTCTGACAACTTCATTTTTGAATTTAGGCATTATAGTCATTTTAGTATTGGTAATTATTATTTCATTTAGCATATTGTCATAGTCATAGGCATAGACATTGGCACAATATATAAATCCTTCAACATTTGCATAGGACTTGGACATTATCATAGGTTGCTCGTTTGAAATCTGAGGGCCTCATCGATTTGCTGCAAACTAGAAGGTGTAACGGAGGTCAACCATGGAAGATGAAGATATCTGGTAATGTCGTTTCTTTTATTTTCATTTTATTTCCTTTGTGCTTCGTTATTTCATTGGATTTTGATGTTATTGATTAACAATCTAACAATCTAATTTTCCATTGATTACATTGGTGAACCTGACATGTTTAGGCAAATAAAGAGCAATTTTTGGAGTTCGTTTCTTCTTGTTGCAGGGCTTGTTTGGTTTTTGTTGCAGGTTTGGCATCATTGTGGACAAAGATGAAGATTTGACCATAACTTTCAAATGGCTTTGTATTTGCTCATGAAATTTTTTTTGCTGCTTGGGGACAACATCACGCACTTTCATTCCAAAAATTAGATTTTTTGGATCTGTTTTTTAGTTTTTATAATTATTATTTTTTTTTTTAATAAAAAATTAATTTTGGGAGCAAATAATCAATTTTTTTAGATTTGTTTATATTTCTAGAAAGCTCTTTGAATTTTAATAGGGGTTTACTCTTTAGTTTTTAAATTTGGATGTGCAATTATTAGTCAAAAAAAAGATTTTTTAAAATTGGTGTTTAACAAAGATTGGCTTATATCTCTCCCACGGTTGCAGATCTGATCACAATTTTTTTTTTGTAGATTTGGGATGACATCAGATGACTCCAGTAAAAAATCAGAATTTTTAAAGCTGTTTTGTATTTTTTATAATTTTTTTATGATTTTTCATAAAAAATTAATTTTAGGTGCAAAACAGAAATTTTTTTTGATTTATTTAATTTTTTGGAAACCTCTTGAGATTTTAGACAGGATTTATTTTCTATATTTTTCATTTTTCTGTCAAACAAATTTCTAAAAATCAGATTTTTTGTGACTAGCTAACTCTCTAATAATTGTTATTAATCTTTTCTTGTAGCATGTGGCAATCCTCATTCGTGTGACGAAGACCATTGCTTAAAAAGATTACTAATTCATTGTTTGCAGATTCACATGTCAAAGAAGGAATAAACAAATTTTGTGCTTATTTTTCTTAGATTAGCAAACATTTGATTTTGGTGCATATAAAATGAACTCATGTCTTCTATGCTTGATTGTGGTTGCGGAATGGTAGGTGAGTATGCTCTCACCTGGTGAAAACTTTGTGACCCATTCTAATATATTATTTACCCTAACTTGGTATATCAGAGTATCCTCTCCCCTCGCGCTTTCGAGCGATCTTGGGTGTAAGAGAAACAATTACCAACTCTAGAAATTGGGCCTGCCTGGGGATTTCATCACCCCAACACGACTCAAACCGGCAACGGAGCTAAAGCCAAGCTACCCCCGACCGGTATATAAATGTAAACCTTAAGGGAAAACCTAAGGTTGCTTGTGCAGATGTGTCATACGAACAGAGTTGTACTCCCTTAAACCCTGTTGAGCTTAACCTCTTCAGGCTGGAGTGCCACCTTAATGGTAATTAATCTCTTGCCCCATGTATGGCCACTAGAACGGGGGTCCCTAACTAAAAACTTTTGTGTAGTAAGCCAAAATCCTTCTATTTTCTAGCGCAACACCAGTCGGTGTGAAGGCATCCACACTTTCACAGTTTGTAGATGTGATCAACTCGCCATGGGAGTTTCATGGGGGTTGGAAGCTTGGTTGGCCTGAGAAGAGAGTGCACTGTAAGGGGGAGCCCGTGCATCCAAGCTTCTAAATTCACATGCTATAGATATGCGGTTGGGGAAACCTGCGTGGAATCTAGTGAATATTGTCATGGCCTAACCTAGGATTGTACTTATCTGATGTGCGATTGGTTACATTCAAAACATTGTGCTTGTCAAGTGCTTGCTGAATTACTCAAACAATATACACAACAGTCACAAATCTGGACACAAACAATCAACCTTGGACAACTCAGACTTTTCAACAAAACATCATAAAACAATCTCAGTCCTCATTTTGCACTTAGACTTTGCATTGTTCATCTTAGTCATCATTTTGAACCTAGACTTTGCATTTATAACATTAAGTCCTTAGTCAAACATCATCATCTTAGTCCTCATATTGGCTTTCACAAACTCGTCATCAATCTTGCATTGTCATCCTTTATTCAAAAAATATATAAAAAAATAGTGACATAACTTGTCATCTTAGTCTTCATTGTCCTTTGGCATTAGTCATTTTCTTTAGACAACATTGTCATATTGCATCCCTTATTGTCAAAAATCCAAAAACATAGTCTTGCATTGTCATCCTTTATCCAAAAAATCCGAAAAACATAGGCTAGTGTCATCCTTGCATTTACTTGTCATTCTCATCGTCCTCATTTGAGAAAATCCCTTTTACGGTTGAGACTAGGCTTCAAAGACAACAACGAAAAATGGAAAACTTTAGACAAGATTTCAATCCTAACATCGACAATAACACTTATGACACAAACCAACATTGGACTTTTTTTGACCCATTTCACAACATGAACATACAAGCTTCCATGAACATGTCATCTTCATCACGAAAATTTATGAACCATTCATAAAAAGAGACCAAAATGGACGAGTATATTGGAAAGACATAGAAGCTGCAGTGCAAAATCCTAATATATTCTCCTTTGTAAAAAAAATAGTCTTACGTGACCCTCAAAGGTATCTAGCCATGCTTTTGGATGAAGGGGCTAAGTTACCACAAGGCTTTGACATAAATACTTTGCCACCATCTGTCTACCCTCACAATCAATAGTCACTTGACACAAATCCTGCCATAAATTCACAACAAACGTCCACTTATCACCTTATCCTAACCTTGACAAGGGAAGCCAACTGTCTAATAGTCCATTCCAAACCTCCAAGTCATATTTTGACCCTTCACCTATTAATCCCATCCAAGTCTGCATCCCTCATCAACCATCTACCAACTCATGTCAAGTCCCCACATCATACCATATCAACCCAGTACAAGTTTCCACATCATATTTTAGTCAACCTTACACTAATCCAATCCAAGACTCCATGGCATATCCAGTTGAAGTCCCCATGTCACATCCTATACCATCACATCCTAATCTAGTCCAAGACTCCATGTCATATCTAGTCAAAGTCTCCATGCCATACCCTTGTCCTTCACATATTATTCCAATGCAAGTACCCATGTCATATTCTAGTGCTTCACATACTAGTTCATTCCAAGTCCCCACATCCTATCCTAGTCCATCATTCATTAATCCTTTTCAAGTCATTCCCTCACAAGCCACATCTAGTCATGAAAATTCTATCATAGTCCAAATTCAAATCCCATTTAACAAACTTGAGGATACATGTCAAAATGAAAGCCCAAAGCATGACATTATAATGTCACCCTCATGTCAAGAACAAGGTATTCCATCCCATGACCCTATCTTAAACTCCATTCAAGGATTCCTACAAGACAATCATGACATCCAAAGTACACCTACCATTGACCAAGAAGTCCAAATCCATGACAACCCCATCTTGGACCAAGACCCTACCATTGACCAAGAAGTCGAAGATGATCTACTCCTTGACCTTTATGCCATTCATGATCAAACACTTGCTGACCCTATAAAGGCCTTGACTATTGACACTTCCCAAGATGAGACACTTGCCTCCATGACACACATAGACGATATTCCTCAAGCACAAGAATATTCCAATATAGACATATTTGAAAATGATCAAGCTATAGCTGAATTTACTGGACTCTATGACACTGACCATAATGATGGATTCAAAATTTCTTTGGAAGCACCAATAGAATCATCTGAACCTGACATGTCACAAGAACAGACCACAGATATCAGTCAGGAATATGTCCAACAAGAAAATGAAGCTAAGACACTTTATCAACTAGGGTCATCTATCTTTGTCAGAGCAGGCTTTCTTGCAGATGAAAATATTACAAGTGATAGTGTCCATAGACATCATGATGGGTTAGCACCTTTCTTTCAAAACAATAAATACCCCATCGTAAACAGAATCTTTCAAAGCATACAATATCAAGGCAAAGGACTAGGCATACACGAGCAAGGCATTCTAGAACCAATACAACTTTAAGCAAATTACAGACATCAAGGTCTTGGGTATTCTTCAATCAGCAAATCAAATGATGTCAGTGGTACCTCCTCGATACTGGGGGCAACCTTGTCAGATACAAACGTCAAAATGGAGTCCATGAGAAATCCTTGTCATAAGATTGTTGCCAACACCCCCTCCACCCACACCATAAACCATCATTATATCATGAATCAACCTCCCCTTTGGGACCAACAAAAACAAAAGTCTTACAAATCAAAAGATCAAAATCAAATGTCAAAGGCCATTGAATCAAACAAAAGAAAAAGTGGACAAATGAAATTAAAATGGATCCCAAAGAAAGATGGATCAAACAAAGACACCAAGTCAAATACAAAAGTCAATCACAATGTGGAGCCACAAGACAAGAGGACTCCCACATATAACACATGTCCACCTCCTTCAAAATGGTCATCAATCAAGACATATAAAAGTGTTGGTTCCAAACACCATCCCTCCACAATTTGTCATCCACCATCCCAAGTTTGGAAAATAAAAAATGATTCGTCCAAATGTCCAAACAACCTTTCCATGTCCACCATCATTTTTCATAATCCTACATCTCGCCTAAAGTCCAAAATCCTACGTCACAAATCCATCACATCATGGCAGCAACTCTTTACCACAAGGACTCTCATGGCACTCTATTGCGATGTGCATATTTTGATAAGGCCAACTCTAGTATCAGAAAGGATCACAATGACATCGATCAGTTATATGAAAGCGCTATGATCCTGACAAGACAACTCCTTCAGCAAGGTCATTTTTGGTATATCATGGCACCAGTCTCTACATCGGCACCATCAGTGGATTCAGAATAGTCAGTGGTTATCTAAAGCATCCAAGCTATCCACAAAATTAGAAATACAAAAAAAATCAAAAATGTAAAAATTGTCACCCTGATGAAAACCTAGCAAACAAGCATCTTGGTGACACCAAAAAAATCAAAAATTCAAAAAAATAGTAAAGAGAAAAATTTCATCCAATGGTGAAAACTTGGCAAACATGCACCCTAGATAAGTACCATGATGAAAACCTGGCAAATAGGCATCATGTGTAAAATAAATCGTCTATGTGGACTCTTACACTTGGGGGCAAGTCGTCTCATTTCCCATGCCTTCCTCATGACATTAACATCCTTCCATCTAAGCCCTATCATCTCCATGCTTTTTTTCCACCTACCTTGGTCTTGAAATAAAACCGGCACACAAAATCATGCTTTGGGAAAACTCTTGACATGTCTATCCTTCGGTCATACACAATTCATGAAACATCATGTCATTGACTGTCATAGTCTTATTGTCCTTATATGACATAGTCCTTGAAAATCATATGACAATTCCCTTAGTCTCATGTCTCTCGTCCTTTACCAAGGCCACCCCCTATTCTTTCATGCCTATCACCTATCTTGGCTTTCCCTTGTCGAACGGTCTAAGGATAATCATCATCTCATCTAGTCCTAACCAAGTCATTCCAAATGCAATGAGTCTAATCCATACAAGCACATTATCCAAAACATTACTTGACTGCATTCCTGGCCCAGCTGTAGACCTCGATACTTTCATCACATTATTATCGTCATCATCCTCATGTTGTTTTGGGATGTGTCCTTCCCACATCAAACAACATTGTCATCACCTATCAATTGGTATTCAACTTGACTAGGGGCACAATCATGTTTGTCCTTGGATTCTCATGTGTAGGCATCAGTCATATGCATTTGTCACGATCCTCTTAAACATCAAAATCTAAAAAAATCATAAAACAATAAAATGACCAAAAACATCATAAATGTCCTGAAAAAGACAAAAATATCATAAAAGTCTTGAAAAAAGACCAAAAAATATCATAAAATGTCCTAAAAAAAAAAACCAAAAACATCATAAAATGTGCTAAAGAAAGACCTAAAAATCATAAAGCATCCTAAAGAAAAACAAAAATATCCAAATCAATGTCAAAATCTTAAAAATGGAGTCAAAGTCAGTCATGTCAGTCAGTCCATGTCATTGTCGAACTACGTTGTCTCTGCACATTTGCTACGTAGGCAAGGCCATCAGTCGATGAGTCCCCGAGACATTAGGTCAGTCCTTTTAGGTTGGTCCAAATAAAATCATGGCATTTGTCACAATCATCACATTAGTCAAATAAGTTAGATGTCATCAAACTCAGACACAAGATAGTCATTTGAAACGTCAATGTCAAAATGGGTCAAAATCAGACAGCACAATCCAATCAATCATACAGTCAACATCAGTCAACTTGCCAAAACATATTACTCAAAACAATGTCAGTCTCGTCACTCTTTGGTCCTCGTCAAGATGTGTCCTTCTCGGAGTTGGACCTTGTCAAAATGTCCTTTGCCTTTTCAGGATGTGTCCTTCTTGACAATAGGCCCCGTCAAACTGTCAACACCATCAAATTGGCAAAACTCTTAAACTGTCAAAACTATCAAACCGACAAGAAATCAATCTTTGGCAAACAAACATTGGCAAACAAAATAAAATGGTTGTTAATCTTTTTGGTCTATCTTGTCTTATCTTTTGACTATCTTGGCTATTTTGTCTTATATTTTTATTGTCTTGTCTTTTGGTCATGTTACTAGCTACCTCAAGGATGTCCCATGAAGGATTTAGAGGTGCGATGACTTCTCCTGGCCTATTTTATTTTCTTTGACTATTGTCTGTGGATTGTCTTGACAAAAAGACTGGGGCAACTTCGCCCTTAGTATGAGTTAGGACATTTCTTGTCTGTGACTGTCTATTTTTTAATTGGATGACCTTGCACACCTTGGTCTACATCATATCATGGTGTTTGTTATCCATTTGTGTCATTTTTACCACCTAATGATGATTAAGAGTAATGAATATTAGTCCTATTGCAATGTTTTGAAGGATTTGGTCTAGGAACTAACATGCATCTTCTTTAGTCTTGTCATCGCCTCTCACCCATCTCATATAGGCATTGCCTTCATGTCTTTTGCACTAAAATTTCTTCGTCTCTTCATATTCTAGTATCCTAACCAATTTCGAGAGCACACCCATGTTCTTCGAACCCGTCTGTCCTCTCAAGGGGGCATACCACAACCCTCCTCATCATTCTTCCTCATCTTATTTTGCACTGGGGCATATTTTTGACTTATTTTCTCTGTCACAATGTAACATGCTACTTTATGACAAAGAGGGGCAAAATGTAGACACTTAAAAATGACCTAGGCCTGCAAGCTTCTATTTTTACCACTTTCGTCCTAACATAATTAATCCATTTAATTATGTCCTTGGTCACATTCGACTATTGATTAAATAATTCATAATTATTTAATTAATTCATGTCCATTTATTCTTCATGATTATTAAATAAATAAATTTCATTTATTTATTAAATACGTCATTAATTGTCTAAGTCTTCCCTTAATTAAATAAATTTCTTAATTTATTTAATTTCCCTTTGTCATATATTTCTTCTTGATTATTAAATCAATAAGTTTTATTTATTTATTTAATATGTCACTAACTATCATAATTAAATGAATTCATTAATTTATTTAATTAATTAATCTTATCTTCTAAATTAAATAATTAAATTTAATTATTTAATTGCCAAATTTGATATTCCTCTCATTTTAAATAAATCAATTATTTAAAATGTCATTTCAATCTTAACTGTCAGTCCATTTTGATAAATAATCTAAAAAAGATTATTTATTATCTCTCAAAATCCATAATTTGAATTAATTTAATTCAAATTGGTAACTAATCTTCCAAAAATCAAGTAATCGGTCAGATTCTTGTTTTTTCAAATCAAATCTTCAGTCCAAATTGAATCTTATTGATTTTTTGAATCTCACAAATCATGTAGTCTTATCTTCTTGATTTTTCAAATCTTTGTTTCTTTAATTAATTTGTCTCATTTATTCTCCACCATCGATTTGATTATCTGAGACATTATTTTGACTGTTCGATTAAGGATTTTGCCCTGACCCTGATTAGGGATTCTTAGATTTAATCTAGGCCTCTCGTTCTAGGTCTTTCTTAGAATTCAATCTCATCCGTCTGCTCAAAATTGTGTTTTCTATAAAAGACAATTTTGCTCATAATTTTGGGATTTGACAACTTCATTTTCGAATTTAGGCATTATAGTCATTTTAGTATTGGTAATTATTATTTCATTTAGCATATTGTCATAGTCATAGGCATAGACATTAGCACACTATATAAATCCTTCAACATTTGCATAGGACTTGGACATTATCATAGGTTGCTCGTTTGAAATCTAAGGGCCTCATCGATTTGCTGCAAACTAGAAGGTGTAACGAAGGTCAACCATGGAAGATGAAGATATCTAGTAACGTTGTTTCTTTTATTTTCATTTTATTTCCTTTGTGCTTCATTATTTCATTGGATTTTGATGTTATTGATTAACAATCTAACGATCTAATTTTCCATTGATTACATCTATGATGTTATCATCTTGTTCCATAATGTTTTACCACATAAGATTCTCATGACTTTCATCAATTGTGTTTTCTAACATCAAAGTATCTTCTTCACAACTAGGAGGGATACTAGGAGAAGAACAAATGTGATTTTCAATATTGTCCAAATTTTCACTCTATCCCATAATGTGCTCCAAAATAGGATAAGTGGGGGAAGAAACATAAAGATGTTTTCCATAGATCTTAAATGTTTTCCTATCTAACACCAACATATCTTCATCATTATCAGAAGAGGAGAATATTTTGGGAGATGAATGGGGGTAGGTTTCAATTTTTGTGTGATCATCATGATTACTTATTGTTATGTCCTCTTGTTTACTAGTTTCTTGCCTAATAGAAGAGGTAAGAGGAGAAAAACAACTAGGGTTCTCAAAACTCTTATCAATTAGTTCTTATCACAATAAAATATCATCTTCACAAGGAGGAGAGATATTAAGAGAAGAAATAATGTGATTATTATGATTACGCAATGTTTCTTTCACATAGATACTAACCTCACTCATAGAATAGGTACTAGCAGAGGGATCAATGACGAACAAAAAGAGGGGAGAAAGGACCTCATATTCATATGCACTTAACCAAACTTTCTTACAACACTTAACAAGATCCAAAAATAGAACATGAAGTATGATAACTATAGATTTTTGTAATGAAAATATGATGTAATGATTGTTCTACAAAATTGGAATACAACAATAATAGAGAAAACATGCAAAAGGATAATGCAATTTTTCAGATTTCAATGCATGAAATGAACCTAATTAAGCTAAATTTAATGAAATGCATGTAACAGGAATGCAACCAAGTGACAATAATAACCAATGGCAGCAAAAGAAAGTGTAGAAACAAGGTTTTTAATCTTGTAAAAGGCAGTTTCAAATGTGTACTAAGACTGATTTTCCTAGAGGGGCGTATGAGTCCCAATGAGGGCTTTTTGCACAATTTTCAATAAATTTTACGTGATTTTTTATGCTTTCTAGTTTGTATGATGTGTAACCTAAGTTCAAATGTAGTTTTTATATTATTTGAGATTATTTGAGATGAAAAATGGAACCTATATGCACTTTCACTAATGCAAAAACTAGAAACCCTAGAATGCCAATTAATTAATGCAAACCCTAATGCAAAGTCAAGGCAAACTAGATCTAGGATGATGATGAACATCATATCAAAAAATGAAATGTTCTAAATGCAAGTTCACCAAAATGTGGCAAAAAAAATTGTAGACCCCACCTTTGAGGAATGGAGCACAAGGGTAGGGTTACTATTTCACACTTGCTACACTCAAGGAAACCTTAGAGATCTCAATCCAATGAAGAATAAAGGAAGATATATGACAATAAGGTATCCTAGGGTATGATTTAGGATTACAAGAGGCTGAATGAGGGGTTCACCACCAAGCTAGACCTTGGAAAAATAAATGAAATGCAACATCTAATGCAAAACACTAATATGATGCAATCTTTCACTAAATGACCTAGAAAAGTATGTAAAACATAACATAAAGCTGCAAGATAAACTATGTGCACCTAGGAATTTGAAGATGACTAGGAGGAGCTCTAAAATGCTAGAAAATTTGACTTTAGTACTGACTGGGACTCATTTGTCAATCTAGGTGAAATAGTCCCAGATCTAGGTTTCTTTGCAGAAACAAGTATCTTGCAAATGTGTATCTGAATCTCTAAAAACCCAAATTTTAACCTAAACTAGGACTCATTCACCAGAAGTGGTGAATCATTCCAATTAGGGTTTTTTGAAGCTTCAAGGTCGACTATGCGCTTCCCAACTAATTTTTGGATCTGAAACACTGATTTACAACTTGTAGGAGTTCTCTAAGTATCCTCAATCCAAGGTGACAACTTTGAAAACTTTAGGAACTTTAACAACTTTCTTCAAACTTGCTCCTCAATGTGTCTTCAATATAATCCTACAAATCACTAACTAAAGAGAGGGAAAATGTTTCTTTTTTAGTGGATAGGGGATCTCCTTGGTCAAACCTCTTTTGGTAATCAAACCTTCAAATGAACTAAAATAAGAATTGAAAATGATGAATGAACTTAAATTAGATGTTGAAACTCACCAAACCCTAGCAATAAAGTGTTGGAAACATGTATGAGATGGCTCCAATGGATTTGGATCTTGAATCTTGCTCGAATAGGATAGATCTTGAATGAAATGTTTTCTTGAATCATGAAATCCTACATCACGATTGTTAGCTCAAAAATAAACATGATGCATGAAGAATTTGACATGATGCTTGATGCTTGAATAATGCTCCAAAACACTTCATAATCAGATATTGAAGAATCTTAAATGATCTTGTAAATTCTTGAATGCTCTTGTGAACTCAACTTTTCTATGAGGATGCTCATTCAACTTGCTAGGTGTAAAATGAGTGAAAGAAACTTGTATTTATACTTAATTATGTAAGAATTCCTAAACTTACAACACTAAAAGTCGACATTAGATCTAGGAGGATAAAATGCTACCAATAATTTGAATTAATTTTGATTTTGGGCCACACGAGACTCATTTTCCCAAAGTGGCAAAAGAGCCATTAGACATAATTTATGGGACCATTTTAAAAAATGCTTAGAAAGGACTCATTCACCCTAGGTGGAAAATGAGTCCTAGGCCACCAAATCTAGGCCACATAACTTAAAAACATGTGAATTATGATTTGTTGTTGATTTGTGTCAGGATTATCCTAAAAAATATGCATTAAATGAGGCTTGTGGATGTAAAATAGGGAAAATTAAAACATAAATAATCCTAATTATTAATGACCATCCTAGAAAAGTGTGAAAATGTGTTACAACACTTTACAACACTTTAAATAAGGTAGGGTTAGGTTTATTTAGTTTACAAGGGCCCAAGACCTAATGTGAGTGTGTTAAACACATTACAATACTAAGCTGAGAAACCATTAAGCTCAGGTTTAGAAGGAGGGCCCAAACAATTGTGAAAAATGTCACCGATGATATTTTTCAACACTACATTTAGCCCCCACTTTAGTGAAAGGATGGTCTTGCTTAAAAATCACACTAAAGTAGCCAAACTCACCAATGCTAGTAAGATATGATTACCATGATCAAGAGGGGTTCAAATGCACCAATGCTATTAAGATAAGATGACCATGATCAAGAGGGTTGTGCAAGCCCCTAGGAGCAAGGTCCTATGGAAAAACAACATAGGCACAAAGGAACACACATAAAAATGATATAAAGAGCATCATAAAGGCACACACATACAATGCCAAAGATAAAGAGAAAAGAAAAACAAAACAAAAGATGGGTGGATCAAGATTCAACCATTTGTCCAACACGATGTGGATCAAATCTAGGTTGCTTGTCTGAAAAATGCACAATCACTCTGATGCAATGAAACTCTAGGTTGTCCACTAGGTGGGGATCCAAAATAGGTGAGACACATACACACATTAATGGTATGCACTCACACTCACACACATGTGGCTATGGTAAATTCATTCCTCAATTGAGCTTCCCGTCAAAATCCATACTAAATTTATACCTCTTGATAAATTTGATAAGGCGCCATGCAAAAATGACCTTAAATATTCATGAGGCAAGAAAAAAATTATATGCTTTGATACCATGAACAATTAACTTTGAGCTTCATGAGGCAAGAAAAACTTCATATTCTTGGAACTCATGAACAAGCAAGATGGTTGTATAGGCATGCAAGATGTATTATGCAAGGTGGCCATATAACTGAAAATTCAAATGCAACCATAAGGAATGTTCAAAGGAGTCTTTCTTAGTTCATGCAAGGTCTTTAACTAAGGGGACATTGTGCCTAATGTCCCTAAGAGAGGACAAATCAAAGAATAGAAGATTCACATCTTAGGGGTTGCAGTGTGTCACATCAAGCCAGTAAGAGGAATGTAATATACTAAGAGAGATCATGCTCTAGAAGCACATCACACCCAATGTTACAACAAAGTGAAAAATGCATCATATGAAATAAGAAGACTGGACCATGAACCATGAAAAATAATAATTCAAATGTATGACCCCACTTTAAAGAAATTTCTAAACACCATATTGTGAGAAATTAATTTAAAGCAAAAGAAGACATGAGAGCTTATTCAGAAAGCCCTATGCCAAGTCATATGTTTCCAATAAGCTATGTCATGAAAAATTTAGTATATCACATGTGATCCAGCTTAAGGCATGTCATCCACATCCCAAGCTTGCTCTCATATGTACATGAAAGGTGACCAACTAGCCAAAAGAGACAACGACAAGTGACATATGAGGATAAGGCTACCTAACTCCTTTCCCGCATTTGCTGTAGGAAAAGGATGAGCTAAATAGGATGAAAGTAAGTATTAGTTTGAGGAAATAGGTGCTTAAACACAAGGAAGAGCACCACAATCCCTAATATGTTTAATTCTATCACATAAAGCCTTAAATTTATTAGTAGAATGACCATGAACTCTATGGCATGCACAAAATGAAGTCTTTTAGTAGAATTTATTCCATATTCTTGGAGGGAGAGATATCAAAGAATTGTGGAGGAGTCTCAATAATATACTCTCTTGATCAATAGTAGAATATGTTCCTTTATTTTTGCAAGATGTCATACACACACTAAATGATAATGCTTTAGATTAAAATCAAGATAAGGGAGGTAAACCTAGATTTTTCTTGAAATAGTATGGTAAGTCAATTTTCTTCATCTATTCATTATATCCATGTGTAGGAGGGAGATTGTATCCAATGCAATAACAATATCTCAGTTCATATGAAGGGGGTTTATGCTTCTAATAAGGATTGGTTTCTTCATGAGAACACTAATCCCTTTTAAAGTTAAACATCATCCCCTCATAAGGGATGGGAGTTACATATCCCCCATCACTATCATGGGGTAATGTTGTTGATGTAGAACCAAGTTGAGCATATGAAACACAAGGTTGTTTTGGTTTAGATTGTGATATTTTTCACTCTCACATAAAGGAAGGTGTAAATCCCAAATCATCACTAGAACTTGTATCTAAAATTGAATCATTTGTATATGACTCTTTGGACCTTGAGGGTGAGATTATGGATTCTTTATTAAAAGGAGGCATAAAATCTAATGACCCTCAATCATCAATAAATATTTTTGTTGTAGGCGAAGGGTCAACTTGTATAGGTTCAACATTTGATCTTAGAGTGAAAGTATTAGAGGATTTTTGAATAGTGTGATCATATAATTTATAACTTTGTTCATCTGCTTTGATTGTATATATCTTGTTCTTGTATTCAAATTTCATTGCACGATAAAGAGTAGATGAGACTCCCTTCATAGCATGAATACATGGTCTCCCTAGGAGAAGATTGTATGGAAGGGATCTTGGCATGATATGAATAGGGGTAGGTAATACTATAGGTCTGACCTCAATAGGTAATGTGATCATTCCTTATAGTTTCCTATTAAAATTTTCAAAGGAAATAATTTATCAATATCATTCAGTTGAATGAGCCTTTTTTCCATGCCAATTTTTTCTAGGATGTCAATGCTACAAACATAAGATCTACTCCATTATCTATGAGAGTGTGCTTACGGTTTCATTAATGATCACTTTTATCATCAAGGCTTCATTGTTGTTCTAAATTTAAAGTGAGGGTAATTCATGTTAAGGGAATGTGATTTCTAACTATGTGATTTGCGTGGGACAAAAGGAGGAAGTTACATTATTCAATTTCATATAAGATTGGACCTCCTTCTTCTTTATTTGTAATATTTTTTGAAATAGACACTTGTATGTAGGTGATAGTTGAATGAGTTGCCACACAGATATATTAGCAAGATTCTTATTAAGGTCTTCAACACTGGGAAAAATTTGTTCATTCAATGGTAATGAGGTGGGAGGGGTTTGCAGTTACCTACATGTTTGAGCAACTGTGTTATATCTCGATTGCTACCAAACATTGTTGTTGTTAGGTTGCATCATAGATTTCAAGAAACCTCTTACTTTCTTATGTGATTCACTAATTGTAGGTGACTTAGGAAGATCACTAGTTAAAGGAGATTCAATTTGTATCATCATAACCTCAACAATCTTGTCTTTATTTGCATGATCTCTCAGTGAAGAGGGATATAATGTCACTTGATCATCTTCATCTAAGGGAGTGTCATTAATAGTGTTTGAAAGACATGTGTAAATGTTCGCATTTTCTTGCACCATGATCTCTTCCCTATGAGGAGAGTTTTTAGGAGAACTACAAACTAGATGTTCATGAAATTTAAAGATTGGTTCTTCCAAAATGACTTCATCCCAAGTAGGGGAATGATCAATGGTTGAATTGTCTTATTTATCTATAATGTTATTATCTTTTTCCATAATGTTTTCCCACATAAGATTCTCATGACTTTCATCGACTGTGTTTTCTAACATCAAAGTATTTTCTTCACAACTAGGAGAGATACAAGGAGAAGAAAAAATGTGATTTTCAAGATTGTTCAAATTTTCACTCCTTTGTCCCATAATGTGCTCCAAAATAGGATAAGTGGGGGAAGAAATATAAAGAATTTTTTCATAGATCTTAAAAAATTTCCTCTCTAACACCAACATATCTTCATCATTATCACAAGAGAAGATTTTGGGAGATGAATGTGGGTAGGTTTCTATGGTTGTGTGATCGTCATGATTACTTATTTTTATTTCCTCTTGTTTAGTAATGGCTTGCCTAATAGAAGAGGTAAGAGGAGAGAAACAACTAGGGTTCTCAAAACTCTCATCGATTAGTTCTTCTAACACTAAAATATCCTCTTCACAAGGATGGGAGATATTAGGAGAAAAAAATTGTGATTATTATGAGTACCCAAGGTTTCTTTCACTAGACTAACCTCACTCATAGAAGAGGTACTAGCAGAGGGATCAATAAAGAACAAAAAGAGGGGAGAAAGGACCTCATATTCATATGCAATTGAGAAAACTTTCTTACAACACTTAATAAGATCTAAAAATAGAACATGAAGTATGATAACTATAGATTTTTGTAATGAAAACATGATGTAATGATTGTTCTACAAACTTGAAATGCAAACAATTATAGAGAAAACATGCAAAAGGATAATGCAATTTTTTAGTTTTTGAACATGATAATTGACTAATTATGCTATGTAGCAATGTGAGAATGAAATGTTGTAAATTCTAATGCGTGAAATGAACCAAATTAAGCTAGATTTAATGAAATTCATGCAACAAAAACTCAACCAGCTAAAATAAATAACCAATGGTAGCAAAAAAAAAGTTCAGAAATAAGGTTTTTAATGTTGTAAAAGGTAGTTTCAGATGTGTACAAGGAATGATTCACCGTATGAGTCCTAGTGAGGGTGTTTTGCACAATTTTCAATAAATTTTAAGTGATTTTTATGATTTCAGGTTTGTATGATGTGTAACCTAACTGCAAATACAATTTTTAGATGATTTTCAATGATTTGAGATGCAAAAATGCAACCTATATGCACTTTCACTAATGCAAAAATTAGAAACCCTTGAATGCCAATTAACTAATGTAAACCCTAATGCAAATTCAATGCAAGCTAGACCTAGGATGATGATTTTCTCCAAATTAGAAAATGAAATGTTCTAAACGTGGGTTAACCAAAATGTTGCAATGAAAATTGTACACCCCACCTTTGAGGAATGGAGCACAAGGGTAGGGTTACTATTTCACACTTTCTACACTCGAGGACACCTTAGAGACCTCAATCCAATGAAGAACAGAGGAAGAGATCTGATAATAAGGTATCCTAGGGTATGATTTAGGATTACAAGAGAATGAATAAGGGGTTCACTACCAAGCTATAGCTTGGAAATACAAATGAAATGTAATATCTAATGCAAAACCTTAATATGATGCAATCTTTCATTAAATGACCTAGAAAAGTATGTTAAACATAACAGAAAGTTGAAAGATGAACTATGTGCACCTTGAAATATGAAGATGACTGCAAGGAGCTTTGAAATGTTGGAAATTCTAACTTTAATGCTATATGGGACTCATATGTGAAGTTGGGAAATTAGTCCTAGATCTAGATTTTTCTACAAAAATAGGAATCTTGCAAATGGGTATCCGAATTTGTAAAAACCCAAATTTTGACCTAAACTAGGACTCATTCACCAAAAGTGGTAAATCAGTCTAGCTAGGGTTTTCTGAAGCTTCAAGGTGTTCTCTATGCATCCCAATTGATTTCCATATTTGAAACCCTAATTTGCAACCTATAGAAGTTCTCCAAGTATCTTCAATGCAAGGTGACAACTTTCTCCAAACTTGCTCCTCAACATGTCTTCAATATAAACATGTAAATCACACAATAAAGTGAGGGAAAAATGGTTTTTTGTTAGTGGATAGGGGTTTTCCTTGGTCAAACCCCATTTTGGTAATCAAACCTTGAAATGAAATGAAATATGAATGGATTGTAATGAATGAACAAAATGAGATGTTGTAACTCACCAAACCCTAGTAATAAAGTGCTACAAATATCATGTATGAGATGGCTCCAATGGATGTGGATGTTGACTCTTGCTTGAATAGGATATATCTTGAAAGAAATTCTAGCTTGAATCATGAATTCCTACATCACAATTGTTAGCTCAAAAACAAACATGATACATGAATACTTTGACATGATGCTTGATGCTTGAATAATGCTCCAAAACACTTGATAATCAGTTGTTGAATGCTCTTGTAAATAATTGAATGCTTTTTTGAACTCAACTTTTCTATGAGGATTCTCATTCAACTTGCTAGGTGTAAAATGAGTGAAAGAAACTCGTATTTATACTTAATCATGCAAGAATTCTCAAAATTACAACATTACAAGCTGACAACAGATCTAAGAGGATAAATTCTCACCAAGAATTTAAATTAATTTTGATTTTTGGCCACACAAGACTTATTCACCCAATGTGGTGAATGAGTCCAATTAGGAATAATTTATGGGACCATTTTTAAAAAATGCTTAGAAAGGCGCGAAACTAGGATCGGGACCCAAAAACCTAGGTGGGACTAATTCTCCCAAGGTGGTGAATGAATCCCAGACCACCAAATCTAGGCCACACAACTTGAAAAAACTTGAATTATGACTGCTTGTTGATTTTTGTTGAGATTATCCTTGAAGATATTAATTAAATGAGGCTTATGGATGTAAAATAAGGCCAATTAAAGCATAAAGAAATCTAATTATTAATGACCATCCTAGAAATTTTTGAAAGTGTGTTACAACACTTTACAACACTTTAAATAAGGCAAGGTCAGGGTTATTTAGTTTAAAAGGGCCCAAGACCTTATGTGAGTGTGTTAAACACATTACAACACTAAGTCGAGGCACCATTAAGCTCACTTTTACAAGGAGGGCCCAAACAAGTGTGAAAATGTCATCGATGACATTTTTTGACACTACAGATTGGAGTCTAACCTCTCTTTTCCCTCCATGATTTTTCTTTTGCAACTATATCTAAAATTGTTCATCAAAATTCTCATCCTCTGCTTGTAATATTTTCTAAATATTTTTCTAGACCAGTAGTCTCAAAAGCATTTTCCATAGCTTGTGGATCTTGTTCTACAGAACTTGATTTGCAAATTTGCAAATGGGTCCTACATCTTACACCCAACTTGATGGACCACTTTGCAGTATTTGGGCCAATGGGCTCACCATCTCTTGATACCTCAAGCAAGAATGACTTCTTACCTTCAATTTTTCTATCTTTTATACAAATCTTGACTCAATCTTTATCTTTTGACAAAATCATCCACATCTTCTATTAAATTACCATTACTAGTATTTCTGGTTGATCCACTAGTTCCATCAAAAGTTCTAGATGCAATTGTTACCAATTTTCACTACAGCTCAATTGGTAGAGCTGATTAATTTGTTATATCTTAAAGTGGAAGTTCAGTTATTCTGCATGTGCATTAAGTGATGTTTGCACTACATTCAACAAGTGGGTATGTACAGGATCATGGTGCACCAAAAAGTGGCAATATTATGGGGGTATGTGGCTGACGACTTTTTTTAACCCAAAATTAATGAAACAAAAAGGGTTTTTAGAGGAGATTCTCTTTCCAAAATATAAATTATGATTTAATTTGAATTTAATAAATAATTATTATTCATTTTCTATTAGAATTCACTAAAGGTCGATAGGCTAATTGAAAACATTTATAACTTTCAAGTATCATATTTTTGAATCTAAAACATCCACATTCTATGCTTCACATACTATAGGATTAAAAAAATAAAAATTAAATTTCATGAACTTTTGACCAAGTTAAGGTGGTAGTTTTATATTTTCTAAAAGTTGTAATAAAAAATCATAATTAATTATTTACTTGGAAAAAATTACAAAAAATATGCATCACATCCGACATGAGTCCTCTACTTATATATAAAAATATTACAAAAAATATTATCATTTTATTATGGTTAGGGTGGTCAGACAAACACCTACTTCTTATTTTTTCCCTGAAATTTAAGTACTACTACATTGAAATTTCAAATTTTCACCAAATAGATTTTATTTATTTTTAAATAAACCTAGTATTTTAGAAACTAAATTCAATTTTCCACAAATTCTATTCTTACATATTTTTGAAATAATAAATAACTTATTCAAATATTTACGTCAATTTTCCTAACACTGATTTTTCTGAATTTTTTGCCACTTAAGGGCCTGTTTTTTGCACGATGATCCTACACATACCCAAGTGTTAGTTATGCATTGTTTGAGAAAACTAATTTTTTAGAATTATTGCTCAATGCTTTGCAACATAAGTGAAATATAGAAAGGAATATACAAATGACAAAGCATAACAATTGCTTTTATTTTATTCGCAATGCTTATACACTATAATTTTATTTGTTTGCAAAAATAAATCATGGTACAAATTTTCATTTTTGATGCATTTCTTTCAAAATGGAAATGAAAGAAGAAACTAAAGGATCCACACAAGCCATGGAGATAGTTGATTCCATTCATTGTGAAAAATAAATTCTACAACTGAAGGTGGAAGAGAAATATGAAGCAAATAGCAAAAGACATATACATCATTGCATATGTTCTGATCTTTAGTTGATGTGCTTGCAACTTGCTCCATCTTGCTTTCAATCTCAAGCATACCTATAGAAATTTGGGAAAGTCTTGTTAGAGCTCTGGATATGATTTATACTACATGCTCTACCAACAGAAATATAATCCATTCCTCGAAATGCATGGAATCAACAAAAAGGAAAAGTGCAGAAATAAGAGCCTGAAAATAGAATGTCATATCATATTTTTTATGCTAACATTGTTTGTTTCCATGTGCAGGTATAGGGAAATTTATGTAGCTGATCATCTCATGAAGACAAAAGCATGTGGAGTAAAATGATCTCCCACAACAGTAGAGCTCATCATGCTGCCCCTTAAATAGAAAAGTGGGATAAATAATGAAATATAGTATCATGCTCGTCTGAGCCATTCACAAAAGAGTAAAAAGAATTTTAGTCATCAAAGCAATCAAGTACATTGTTCATTCATAACAATCAAGTCTAAATAATGAAATGAGAATTACCAGTGAACATTGAACTTAATGAACTCAATTCAACTGAAATACAAGTTTTAAATATTGCCATATTAATTGGATGTTTCTGCCATGGGTTTTTTTCATGTTTATTCATGTTGTTTCATAATATTTTGTTCTAGTACAACAAGTTTTCATGCTCATAATGTGATAGTTAATAGGCATACATAATGCTTCATCAATAAAGTATCAAGAAGTGATAACTGAAAGAATTTGGAGGAGATTCAAAGCATTATTATCCAAGTACACCAAAGGTCAAAGTTCATTTCAACTATAGCTGCTCGGAGGAAAGTAAAGAATGTATGAAAGTTTAGAGGCAAAGTGCTTCCATCAAGCAACTGAAAGTGCTAGGTGGCTACAAGAGAAATTATAAGGCCATGGAATGAAATTGGAAGGGTTATTACTAATTGTAGATCTAGTGCATAGAAAGCTTGAGTGTACACATCCTAAAAGGGTTGGTTGGTATGTGGAGCAACACCAACATTACAAGAAGTGGATGATACAATGAAGACAACCAAATTCATCTTGGCTGAAGGAAGAGAAAAGAAACACATGGTTCACAAGGTGTCAATTAGAATACCCAGCCCTTTTCAAAGACAAATGGAATGGATGCATTGGGAGTGCATCACTACAAGAATGTAGTTTGGAAAAATGAGACAACAGTGTTAAATTATAGTGCATTTTCAATGATAAGCATCATGATGGATCTACATATGTAGAAATGTGAAGGAGAGACAATGGGTTGTGTCCAAAGAAAGCACCACTTTGAAGTAAGGGAAAAACACAATATTCATTTTTAACATGTTTTAGTTTTAGAAAAGAGCACTCATAAAGAAGAATTGCAACCATTTTGGAAGAATATGTTTCAGGAAAACAACACCCAGAATGGAATATAAGAGGAACCTCATTACCTTCTGGAAAATAAATAAACTTTCTCCTTCATACCACAATAGGAAGTAAAGAAAATATGTTGTTCACTACAAAAAGAGAATACAATTAAGATGTGGATTTAATTTCAAAATATAGAAGGTTTTCTTTCCTTTTCACAATACCCACATAAGATGAAGTTTTCATCTCAAAATGTAGAGATTTCTCCTTGTTTCAGTGAACCCACATGAGGGTTTTGACAGAAAAAAAAATGCATAAAATACCATGGTGGGTCAAATTCAATTTTTGAATGTGTAACAAAATAACCATTTTTCTTTCAAAATACTGAGTACCCATGTTGGGTTTTCAAAAAAAAATATAGAAGTGAGTGGATTGCTTCCAAGTTATAGAATACCCACAAGGGGTTTTGATTAAAATACATATTTCTCATCATTTCAAATTACCCACATGAGGGTTTGTTTTAGAAATGCAAAAATGCATGTAATTTTATCATGGGTCGAGACCAAAAATGTAATCAAAAGCTAGTTTTTGCATGTATTGGCTGCGGCTTGAGGAGAGCTCTTGGCTCATGAACATTCATCATTTCACAGAAAAGTAAAAACCCATTATAAGTTTGCTATCCAAATCTCAAAAATCAAGAGAAACAAAAGTGTATGAGGTGTGAGCTTCTTTATAGGAGTTGGACATAATCAAGCTTACATGGTGCGGCCTGCACAATGGGTCTATTTTTTCACAAATAAGCAATCTTTCTTTTGCAAAGGAAAGCTTTTGAAAGCTTTTGTTTTGACAGAGAAAACAATGTAGAAAATCAAACTCACCATTAAATGCATGAAGAGAAAGAAAGTAAGCCACAGTCGAGCCTTAATGGAGCTTGTACAAATGACTATGGTCGATTCCCTCATGGCGCCTCATGGAGAAAGAGGAGAATAGGGAATAAACACAAGGCAGCCAGGAAAAATAAAGGCATAGAAAATGAAGAGAAATCAAAGATAAAACATGTACAGGTCGTGGCCTTAATGGCCTTTCTTGCCTTTCAAATGAAGAGAAAACCATTATGCTATTAAGGAGTCAACTTACCATGAATTATAGAGGAAAATTCAACCATTTTGGAGGAAAAATCTGAAGTTTCCAAGCACTTCAAACTAAAACCCTAGTGTTGGCAGCGCTTTTCCTAGGTAGATCCTTCTCTTCAAAAGTTGCAAGTGTAGAATGAAATGATTTTAGGGTTTTTTTCTTTGGTTTTGTTCCATGTTACCCTAATTCAACTTAGGGAGAATATTGCATGCCTTGTGAAATATTAAACTTAATTAATTTAGTTCCTTATGAGGTCAAATTGCCCTAAGTCGAGCTTGGTGTCTTCCATAAGACTTTTCAAAGTCTAAGTCTAGGATAGGCTTTGAAATAATGGATTGGATAAAATTGCATACCTTAGACTTTGATTTCAATTGATTTTATAGAAATCAATTAAAATAGATGATGAAGATTATTAATGTTTTATTTGTTTTTTTTAAGAAAATTCAAATTTCTAATGAAGACATAAGGTATTGTTTTGCAAAGATTTTTAATCTTTAATTACAAAATAAATCAAGTTGTAAAACTACATGTTTTGTAAAGCAGAAGATAAAACAATATTCTATAAATTGTTTTTTTCTTTCTTGCTATTTTTAGCAATTTGTGAAGGAAAAAGAGAGTTGACTTTTCCTTGGTCAGATTTGAGCTGCATGGAAAGGAGATAAGATGTTTTTTTTTGCTTTTAAAGCAAAGTAGACCTATTTTTAGGTGCTTTTCAACATGCACATGCAAAGAGTGAGAGTTTTCCATTTCAGTTACTCATTTTGGATCAGTTTTGGTGGCTTTTTTTTTTAGATTTTCTATTGAGCTCAGATTAGGATTTTGAGGAGCTATATTTTGAAGGAGAACTTAGAGTTTTTTTTAGTTCAGATTCATTGTTTCTTCCACTCATGTTGAGTAGAGAGTTTTGTAAGAAGAAATTTGTACTCAAACTTTTGATATTCCTTCAATTGAATAAATCAACATTACTATTTCTCAATTTTTGTGTCATTTGCAGTTATAGTTTGATGTTATATTGTGATTTATTTTTTGAAAATCCTTGTTATGTCCTAAAATTGGAATTCTTGATGTAGAAAGTTCATAAAATATAGGTTGCATGTTGTATTTAAGCCCTGAATCTTCATGCAAATCAATTATGTTTTAAGTGACATTCATGAGAGATTTTGAAGTACTATTGGTTTTTGAGAGCTATTTGTGGGTTAAGAAAAAAATTCATAACTAACTCATCTTTAGGTCCTAAAAATCACTTTAAGTCATAGGTTTCATTTCAATTATCTTTTTAACTCTTTCCATTAGAAATTCATTTAAAGTAAGATTTATTATTTAGAGAACTAGCTCACTCTGGAGATTCCTTCTTTGTTTAGATCACCCATGTCTAAAGAAGGTTTCCATGTGTCAATAGAAAGTTAAATTATACAAATTTAACATAGGGTGCATATCTAATTGATAACAATTTTTGGCATGCCTAGTGGAACCCTAAAAATTGATTTTCAGGAAGATTTTTATTTCTTAAACTTGTTGTTTGGTGTATGCAGTAGTTTTATTGTATCCTTTCATAAGTTTCCTTATATACCTAGCGACTCCATTTATGTTTTCACATGCAGACTTAGTGCAGCCTGTGCATGAGAAATGTACAAAAAAGATCAAGTTCTGCACCTTTTGAATACCAACAGTTGTCCCCACCATGAAGGAGAGGAAGAACAACAAGGAGACTATTTGAAACACCTGCGAGGTCAAAATCAACACCTTCCATTTTTTAGCTATTTAGTTTTATCACAAGGAAATCTCGTTCCTATAGCACAAGCACCGCTAATGGTAGCACCAAGACAACACCGGTTTGCACCTTTTAATAGAGGTGACCAGTTGATATATTGCCCAACATGATGATATCCCAATCGCAGCCCTCAAAATCCTATCGTACTTTACTAGAAAAGATTAATAAACACTGGTTGATCACATTCAAGACGTTGCCACCTTATGCTTAGTTCACAACATCACTTAGGAGAATGTAGCATTGAATATTTTGGCTGCATCACTAAAAGGAAAAGCGTTGCAATTGTTTAGAGGCCTTCGGCCAAACTCCATCATGACATGGGATGAGTTGGGGAATGGATTACACTGACAATTCAAAGATAAGTCAGACCATTTATCCCTGTTAGAATAGCTAAGCATGATCAAGAGAGTGCCACATGAGCATTTGGCAAATTTTGATTACCGATTATAAAGAACCTAGGACTGAATTCTTATAATGGTAAAACCAACACCTCAACATGCTTTTCTATTATTCCTAAAGGCTTTGAATAGAAAAATTTCAGTAATGATTTAGTCTATGGGAAGTCACACACTCCCTAATGCTTTTGACATTGCTATTAGAGTGAAAAATTGTCTCATTCAAGCTAGAGAAATAGCTCACAGGCCTCCTATGCCCTTATTCCCTGAAATGAAGCCACTTATTCATGTTGGTTTACCCCCTTTAGCTACTGTCTCACCTATTCCAGCAATAGGATACCACGCTGCAACACCTGAACCTGTTGTTCCAGCCTAGTCCCAAAAGCTTCAGGAGATAAAAAAAATATACTTGAGACCTTTGGGAATGATCTTGTGAGCATAAAAAAACAATTTGGCCAAGAGCATAAGCCTTATTAAGCCCCTTATTAGCAAAATCAACAAAACAAACTAGCTTTTCAAAATGAACTTGTACCACAAAACAATATTTCCCAACCCTCTAACCCTAATGTTTCCAATTCATCAAAGGAACTTGTACCAAAAAACAATATTTCCCAGGATTGTGATTGGTGTTATCCATGCAATCAGCCCCATAACCAGTCAACCTACATCAATGGCATTAGAAATCAAGCCCTAGCGGTCCAGAACAACTATGCTGGTTCAAAAAATGTAACAAATCATAATCAAGAACAACAAGATAACCTTGAAGTTGCCTTGCCAAACTGGCAGAGTTCTGAGTTTTGTGGCCTGATTGGTCAAGATCAGCAGAATTCTCGTATTTCAGCCAATAACAAATCGAAGAAAAGATCTATGGATTTGGGGCAGAAAGTTGGAAGTGTATAGTAGCAACCTATTAAGGATAAACAACCTGTTTCTTCACCTCATGTGATTCCTGCAGCATAGCCTAAAGTGCAGATTCTGCAAAGAGGCCAAGATTTACTAGGGAAAGATCAATCTAAAATGCAGACATAGTCTTTGCAAAAAGGAAAAGATACTACTGCTCTTAAGAGTCAACAAAAGGTGAGCCCTATTTATTTCAATTTCGTTGAGCACCTTAAGAAGGGCACTGACAGCATGCCAGTTTTATATGCTTTGCATATTTTGGGTCAAAGAGTTTGCTACAGGAAGCCCTAACTGAACTCTCTATTTCTGATGATGCTAATCAAGGAAGTGCTAAAGTTGTGCTTGAGAATAGACCAAAAAATAAGAGTGAATAGAAACTCAAGAGGTAAAGCTTCCTCTCTTTTATTTGAGTTTGATTATTAACGACAAAATAGTACACAACTGTATGATTGACTCTGGTGCAAGTAGCTCTATTATGCCCAAAAGCTAAGCTAATAAGCTAGGTCTTGTTTATGAGCCTAACTCTTAGAAAGGTGTAGTTCAATTGGATGGAAGTTGGAAGCTTTACTTCGATGGTTCAAGAAGTAGCATAGGTGTTGGTGGTGGAGCTATGCTAGTTTCACCAGATGAAAACAAATATTATTCAACCTTTAGCTTTGCATTTAGTTGTTCAAATAATACAGCTGAATATGAAGTGTTGGTGCATGGCCTAGAATGGGCCCCAAAAAAAGGTATTAAATTCTGACGTGTTTATGATGATTCAAAATTAATTGTGAATCAAGTTAGGAATCTGAATGTTGCATAAAATGACTTACTTAAAAGGTATAAGCATCATTTGTAGGATTTAATAGAAGATTTTGATGCTTTTAACATTACTTCAGTTCCTAGACATGAAAATAAGAATGTAGATAGGCTCACTACCATAGGAGACCAATTTTATATTCCAAATGAGATTCACAAGGTAGAGGCATGTCAATACATGAAAATTGTAGTCAAACCTTCTGTACCTAGCAATAATGTGAGTTGGCAAGTTTTCGATAGCAATGAGCAAATTGTGATTTTTTTAATTGCTAAAGCTAAGTTTGTAGATGGAAACCAACAAAAGTGGCAGCAAGAATATGATGACCAGATTGTGCCATTAAAAACAAACAAGCTACCAAAGGGTTTGGTGACCTTATAATTTGTATTCAACTCAGATGATTAAACTTGTAGAAGGATAAGTGTAGCATGATCACCAAGGAAGAACACTATGAGGCCATTGAAATTTTCAAGGGTAAGCTTTTAAAGCTGGGAAAGGTATGTACTAAGGAAGAACAACAAGATTTCATTTTGTTATGTCAAGAATTTAGTGATGTTTTTGCTTGGGAATACAAAGACTTAAAGGGTTTTGATCTAGAGTTAGCCCAACATACTATTGAACTAGAGCCTGGAGCAAAGCCTATAAGGAAAAAACAAAGACCCCTTAATCCCAAGTTAGAGCACGTTATGAAGGATGAACTGAATAAGTTAGTTGAGAGAGGCATTATTTTTCCTATCAAGCATATGTCTTGGGTATCTAACTTAGTTCCAGTTAGAAAGAAAAGTGGGGAAATCAGATTGTGTGTTGATTTCTGATATTTGAACAAAGCTTATCTAAAGGATCATTATCCACTCCCTTCTATGGAACAAATTTTGCAAGTAGTTTTTGGTTCTAACAAATTTTCTTTGTTGGATGGGTATTCAGGTTATAACCAGATTTTGGTAAAGAAAGAGGATCAGTTCAAAATAGCTTTTACAACCAAATGGGGCACTATGGCCTACAAGAAGATGCCTTTCAGCTTATCCAACGTTGGAGCAACATTCCAACGAGCAATGGATATGGCATTTCATGGTCTCATGAAAAAATTTGTTCTGGGATACTTCGATGATATCACTATTTTTTCAAAAGATGCTAATGAACATTTTAAGCATTTAAAATAGATTTTCCAAAGATGCAGAGAGTTTGGAGTGTCTCTCAATCTAAAGAAGAGCATTTTTTATGTCCATGAGGGAAGGCTCCTCAGATACAGTATCAAAGCAAGGTATTTCTATAGACCCTGAACAAGTCTCTTCTATTCTTGAGTTGCCACTTCTAGCCCACAAGAAAGGTTTATAGAGATTTCTTGGGTAGATTAATTTCATAAGAAGGTTCATACCCAATATCAACGGCTTTGCTGCAACCTCTCACTGCTATGTGAAAAAAAATATTCCTTTTAGCTAGACCAAGGAGGGTAAGAGAAGTTTTGAGCAAATAAAAGAAGCCCTTGTAGCTGCCCCTACCCTCATTAATCTGAACTATGAAAGAGATTTCATTATTTATGCCTTTGGAGGAGTAGATACTATTTCAGCTATGTTGTGCCAGCAAAATGATGAAGGCTTGGAGCAACCTGTAACATTTTTCAGGAAGGTATTACATGATTATGATGTGAAGTATTCTTTTGTTGAGAAGCATGTTTTTTCTGTTGTGAGAAGCCTCAAAAAATTAAGGCATATTTTATCAAATAGAAAAATTCATTTATTGGTTGCTCATTCAACTATTAAGGACTTCTTACTTAACTGTGAAATTAATGATAAGCATGCTAGTTGGATAACTAAGGGTATGGAATTTGATATTGATATTAAGGTGACTAAGCTTGTTAGGGGCAAGGGTTTGTGTAAACAAATTGCAAAAAATATAGTGGGTAACAACTTAAAAGAAGTTGAAAGTGTTGATACAATACTAAAAAATGATGATGCAGTTGTTGTTCCAGTTCCTACTGCTACCTGGGTGCAACAGATGTCGCACTATTTGTAGATTCCAGTGAGTGTCCCAAAGGCTTAGAAAGAGAAAAAATAAGGTACTACATATTACAATCCATTCCTTATGTTGTCATTGATGGTATCCTCTATAGGGGATATTTTCAAGGAGTTTTGTTAAGATGTATTGAGCCTGATCAAGTTGACAAGCTGCTAGCATAATTTCACGATGGGCCTTTACAAGGCCATTTCACAACAATAAAAACAACCCTGAAAATCATGTGGGCTGGTTATTATTGGCCAGATCTATTTAAGGATACTATTGCTTGGGTCTGAAGGTGTGAGAAGTGTGCTTTGTTTGCTAGAAAATAGAGGCTTGCAAGTATGCCTCTACATCTTATTCAAGTCAAACAGTTGTTTGCCAAGTGGAGTTTAGACTTCATTGGACCCATCAACCCACCTTCAAGCATGAGTCATAAGTGGATTCTTACTGCAATGGATTACTTTACTAAGCGGCCCAAAGTTTTTGCTTTAAAAGAAGCAAATGTGATAGATGTTCTTAATTTCTATCAAGACTTACTGTCAAGATTTGGTACCCCAGATTCAATAATCTCTAACAATGGTTTAGCTTTTATCGGATTAAGGATTTCTGATTGGTTAGTTAGGAATAAAATTTTTTTGAACACATCTTCTAACTATTATCCACAGGGTAATGGGTAGGAAGAATCTACAAACAAGAACCTGATCTGGATAATCAAGAAAATGGTTGAGGACAATCAACAGACATGGCACAAAAAGCTAAAACTAGCCCTTTGGGATAATAGTGTGACCCCTAAAAGGGCCACTAGTTGTTCTCCCTATGTACTTGCTTATGGAAAAGAAGCTAAGTTACCAGTTTCTATTGAATTACCAACTTTGAGTTTCGTTAAAGAGCTAGAATTGCTGAATGAACAACCTCTACAAGTGAGATTTGCACAATTTATGGAGCTCGAGGAAACCAGAAAGGAAGCATTAAGGCAACTTGAGATACATCAAGCTCAAATGAATAATTCTTTTGATAAAAGGGCAAGGCCACAAGATTTCATCATTGGTGATCTAGTCTTTAAATGGAATGAATACAAGAGTAGACCTGGACGACATTCCAAACTTGATGCAATTTGGGATGGGCCTTATGTGATCACGAGTGTAAGGAACACAACACTTTCTAATGTTCTAAGTTGACCAGAGAGGTGCTTTCTATCCTAGTTAGTGGGATCCACCTGAAGCAGTGCCTCTGAGATAAGTTCTATCTTGTAAATAAGTAGACTAGTTGTTGCAAATAAGTGCTTTACGCACATTTCATTTCAGTTTTTTTTGCTTTCCCTAAGCGCTACTACACATGTTTTGATTGGCCATTAGGGCCTATTACTTTTTTTTCAGAATTGTTTGTTTTTGTTTTGTTCTTGTTTGGAGTATTGCTATTCAAACATTTTACTTTCATGAAGGGGCATATTTGACTCTACACTCAATGGAGTTTTAGTAGGCAACTAATCTAATGCTTAGCTAGCAAGCATTTAGCGGAAATCGCCAAAATGTTACCAATTTTCACTATAGCTCAATTGGTAGAGCTGATTAAATTGTTATATCTTAAAGTGGAAGGGTATGTGTAGGATCATGATGGGCCAAAAAGTGGTGATATGATGGGTATGTGTAGGGTATGTGGCTGAAGACCTTTTTATACCCAAAATTGATGAAACAAAAAGGGATTTTAAAGGATATTCTCAGCTATCCACCAATATAAATTATTCTTTACTTTGAATTTAATAAATAATTATTATTCATTTTCTATTTGAATTACGACTAAAGTCTCGATTGATAGGCTGATTGAAAAACATCTATAGCTTTCAAACGTTATCACATTTTTTAAATTTCAAACATGCATCAAATTCTATGCTTCACATACTATAAGATTAAAAAAAAATGAATTTCATGAAGTTTTGACCAAGTTAAGGTGGTCAGACATACGAGTTTTTATATTTTTTAAAAGTTGTAATAAAAAATTCATAATTAATTATTTACTTAGAAAAAAATTACAAAAAATATGCATCACATGGGACATGAGTCCTCTACTTATATCTAGAATCTTGTAAAAAATATAATCATTTTATTGTGGTTAGGGTGGTTAGATAGACAAATACTTACTTTTTCCCGAAAATTTAAGTACTACTGCATTGAAATTTCAAATTTTTACCAAATAGATGTTTTTTTAAAAATAAACCTAGTTGTTTAGAAACTACATTCAATTTGTTACAAATTATATTTTTACATATTATTCAAATAATATAGATAACATATTCAAATTTTTACATCAAGTTTCCTAACTCTGATTTTTCTAAATTTTTTGCCACTTAAGGGTCTTTTTTTCCATGATGATCCTACGCATACCCAAAAGTTTAGTTATTTTGCACGTGCATTAAGTGTTGTTTGCATTGCATTCATCAAATGTCAATTATGCATTGTTTGAGAAAACTAATTTTTTAGAATTATTGCTCAATGCTTTACAGCATAAGTGAAATAAAAAAAGGAATATACAAATGACAAAGCATAACAATTGCTTTTATTTTATTCACAATGCTTATACATTATAGTTTTATTTGCTTGCAAAAACAAATCATGGTACAACTTTGCATTTTTGATGCATTTCTTTCAGAATGGAAATGAAAGAAGAAACAAAGGATCAACACAAGCTGTGGAGATAGTTGATTCCATTGCAAAAAATAAATTCTACAACTGAAGGTGGAAAATATATAAGAAGAAAATAGCAGAAGACATATCCATCATTTCCTGTGTTATGATCTTCAGTTGATGTGCTTGCAGCCTGCTCCATCTTGCTTTTGATCCTGAGCATACCTGCAAAAAATTGGGAAAGTCTTGTTAGAGCTCTGAATATGAGTTATACTACATGCTCTACCAACAGAAATATAATCCATTCCTCAAAATGTATGGAATCAACTAAAAGGAAAAGTGCATAGATAAGAGCTAGAAAATAGAATGTCATATTATTATTTTTATGCTAACATTGTTTCTTTCCATGTGCAAGTATAGGGAAAGTTATGTAGCTGATCATCTCATGAAGACAAAAGAATGTGGAGTAAAATGAGATCCCACAAGGGTAGAGCTCAACATGCTACCCCTTAAACAAAAAAGTGGGTTGAATAATGAAATACAATATCATGCTTGTCTAAGCCATTCATGAAGGAGTAAATAGAAATTCAATCATCAAAGCAACCAAGTACATTGTTCATTCGTAACAATCAAGTCTAAATAATGAAATGAGAATTACTAGTGAACAATGAACTTAATGAGCTCAATTCAACTGAAAAACAAGTTTTAAATATTTCCATATTAATTGCATGTTGTTTTCATGGGTTTTGTTCATGTTTATTCATGGTTTTTCATAATATTTTGTCCTGGTACAACAAGTTTTCATGCTCATAATGTGATAGTGAACAAGCATACATAATGCCTCATCAATAGAGTATCAAGAAGTGATAACTAAAAGAATTTGGAGGGGATTCAAGGCATTATTATCAAAGTACACCAAAGATCAAAGTTTATTTCAATTGTAGCTGCTCAGAGGAAAGTAAAGAATGTATGAAATTTCAGAGGGAAAGTGCTTCCATAAAGAAACTAAAAGTGATAGGTGGCTGCAAGAGAAATTATAAGGCCACAAAATGAAATTGGAAGGGTTATTACTAATTGTAGATCCAATGCATAGAAATCTTGAGTGTATACATCCTAAAAGGGTCAATTGTTATGTGAAGTATCATCAACATTGCAAGAAGTCAATGATACAATGAAGAATGTCAAATTCATCTTGGCTGAAGGAAGAGTAAAGAAACACATGGTTCACAAGGTGCCAAGTAGAATACCTGCCCCTTTTCAAAGAAAAATGTAATGGATACATTGGGAGTGCATCGCTATAGGAATATAGTCGGGAAAAATGAGACAACAATGTTAAATTATAGTGCATTTTCAATGATAAGCATCATGATGGATTTACATATGCAGAAATGTGAAGGAGAGACAATGAGTTGTGTCCAAAGAAAGCACCAATTTGAAGTAAGGAAAAAGAACAATATTCATTTATAACATGTTTCAGTTTTGGAAAAGAGCACTCATAAAGAAGACTTGCAACCATTTTGGAAGAATATGTTTTAGGAAAACAACACCCAGAATGGAATATAAGAGGCACCTCATTACCTTCTAGAAAATAAACAAACTTCCTCCTTCATACCACAATAAGAAGTAAACAAAATATGTTGTTTACTAGAAATAGAGAATACAATCAAGATGTGGAGTTCATTTCAAAATACATAAGGTTTTCTTTACTTTTCACAATACCCACATCAGGTGAAGTTTTCATCTCAAAATGTAGAGATTTCTCCTTGTTTCAGTGAACCCCCATGAGGGTTTTGACAGAAAAATAGAATGCATAAAATACCATGGTGGGCCAAATTCAAGTTTTGAATGCATAACAAAATAAACATTTTTCTTTCAAAATACTGAGTACCCATGTTGGGTTTTCAACAGAAAATACAAAAGTGAGTGGATTGCTTCCAAGTTATAGAATACCCACATGGGATTTTGATTAAACTATAGATTTCTCATCATTTAAATTTACCCACATGAAGATTTGTTTTAGAAATGGAAAATGTATGTAATGTTATCACGGGTCAAGCCCAAAAATGTAATCAAAAGCCAGTTTCTACATGTATTGGTTGCGGCCTAAAGAGAGCTCTTGGCTCATGAACATTCATCATTTCACAGAAAAGTAAAAACCCATTTGAAGTTTGTGATCTGAATCTCAAAAATCAAGAGAAAAAAGAGTGTATGATGTGTGAGTTTCTTGATAGGAGTCCATAATCAAGCTTACATGGTGCGGCCTACACAATGGGTCTGTTTTGTTCACAAATAAGCAATCTTTCTTTTGCAAAGGAAAGCTTTTGAAAGATTTTGTTTTGACAAAGAAAACAATGGGGAAAATAAAACTCACCATTATATGCATGAAGAGAAAGCAAGTAAGCCACGACTGAGCCTTAATGGATCTTGCACAAATGACCATGGTCGAGTCCCTCATGGCACCTTAGAGGAGAACATGGAATAAATACAAGGCATCCAGGAAGAATAAAGCCACATAAAATCAAGAGAAATAAGAGAAAAAACATGTATAGGCTGTGGTCTTAATGGCCTTTCTTGCCTTTCAAAAGAAGAGAAAACCATTATGTTGTTAAGGAGTCAACTTACCATGAATTGTAGAGGAAAAGTCAACCATTTTGGAGGAAAAATCTGAAGTTTCCAAGCACTTCAAACTGAAACCCTAGTGTTGGCGGTGCTTCTCCCTGGCAGAGCCTTCTCTTCAAAAGTTACAAGTGTAGAATGAAATGATTTTAGGGTTTTTTTCTTTGGTTTTATTCCATGTTACCCTAATTTGACTTAGGGAGAATATTGCATGCCTTGTGAAATATTAAACTTAATTACCTTAGTTCCTTATGAGGTTGAATTGCCCTAGGTCGAGCTTGGTGTCTTTCATAAGACTTTTAGAGTCTAAGTCTAGGATAGGATTTGAAATATTGCCTTGGATAAAATGGTATACCTTAGACTTTGTTTTCAATTGATTTTATAGAAATCAATTAAAATAGATGATGGAGATTATTAATGTTTTTTTTTTTGAAGAAAAATCATATTTGTAATCGAGAGATAAGGTATTTTTTTGAAAAGATTTTTAATCTTTAATTGCAAAATAAATCAAGTTGTAAAACTACATGTTTTGTAAAGTAGAAGATAAAATAATGTTCTATAAATTATTTTTTTCTTTCTTGCTATTTTTAGTAGTTTGTGAAGGAAAAAGAGAGTTGACTTTTCCTTGGTCGGATTTGAGCTACATGGAGAGGAGATAAGGTGGTTTTTTTGCTTTTAAAGCAAAGCAGGCCCATTTTTAGGTGCTTTTCAGCATGCACATGCAAAGAGTGAGAGTTTACCATTTCAATTACTCATTTTGGAATAGTTTTGGTGGCATTTTTCTAAGATTTTCTATTGAGCTTGGATTAGGGTTTTGAGGAGGTATATTTTGAAGGAAAACTTAGAATTTTTCTTAGTTCAGATTCATTGTTTCTTCCTCTCATGTTGGGAAGAGAGTTTTGTAAGAAAAAATTTGTACTCAGACTTTTGATACTCCTTTAGTTGAATAAAGCAACATTCCTATTTCTCAATTTTTGTGTCATTTGTAGTTATAGGTGGATGTTATATTTTGATTTCTATTTATAGAATCCTTTTTATGTTGTAATATTGCAATTATTGATGCAAGAAGTTCATAAAATACAGGTTGCATGTTGTATTTAAGCCTTGAATCTTCATGCAAATCAATTATGTTTTAAGTGTTCATGAGATATTGTGAAGTTTTATTGTTTTATGAGACCTATTTGTGGGTTAAAAAAAATGTCTTAATTAACTCATCTTTAGTTCCTAAAAATCACTTTAAGTCGTAGGTTTCATTTCAGTTATCTTTCTAACTCTTTCCCTTAGAAAATTATTTAGAGTAGGATTTATTATTCAGAGAACCAACTCACTCTGGAGATTTCTTCTTCATTCAGATCACCCGCACTTGAAGAAGGTTTTCATGTGTCAATAGATAGTTAAATTTTGCAAATTTAACATAGGGTGCATATTTGATTGATAAAAACAATAGGTGTACTTTGAGGCATAGAAGATGCAAGTGTTCTCTCTTTATCACTTTCATTAACTAGAACTTCATGCTCCTTGGCCACATCAAGTATGGCATGAGTAGATAGATCAGTACTAGTCTCCACATATTTCACATCAAATGCATCCTTTAATGTTGAATAAATCATCTATAGACATGTTCCTTTGGCCTAATATTTTTCAATAATCTCCCTTAGACTTCGTTCTAAGAGATTATCACAACATTGCACATCACCATGTGCTATATCAAGATGCACATCACCATGTGCTATATCAGGATGCACATCACCATGTGCTATGTCAAGTTACACATCGCCATGTGCTATATTAGGCTACACACCACCATGTGCTATACTAAGTTACACATCATCACAACTTTTTTTTTACCAATTACATTGAAACACAAAAGCATTGGCTTCTACAAGATGGCGACATTGTATCTTTTCTTTCCTTTTTCTTTTCCTCTTTATTTTCTTCGCACTCTTTTTGTTGCCTATAAAATAAAATAAAATATCATATTATGTATTATATACATAAAGCTATTGCCTATAAAATTTCATTAAACAATATTAAACAAATAATATACATACTAAGTGAATTTACCACTTGCCTGCTTGCCAAACCAAGACTCAATAAATATTCATTATTCTTTTCCACTTTTTAACTATGCATGCCATCATATTTTGTCACCATAATTTCAACATTATGATCGCTATCATCTAAATTGTGCCTTATAGTCCTTGTCTTCATTTCCTGAAGTTGAAATAAACAATAGTGTATAAATCAACAACTTGAATCAGTAAAACCTTATTGAGTTCATAAGTTGACAGCAATTGACTCTCCAATTGTTGATAACTACAAATGGAAACTTAGAATAGAATTTAGTTTACAAATTAAAAAGAATTGGTAGTCAAAAACCAAGAAGATGTTTACAATTATAGGTATCAGAAAAATTTTCCTTAGGGATATACTCACAAGAAAAGAAATCTTAAAAACATAACACCATCAAGATGAAGGAAAAACATAGTCTAGTTCATCATGAGGTGTGTTAGAACCTTAAATTTTTTCCTAGTTCTATCATCACAATTAACCTTGAGCTCCATGACCTGAACCTTGACCCTTATATTTCTTTTTATTTTTTACTAAGCATCCCCACTGTAAACAAACATATAATTTTTTTTGGTCTAACTGACACTAAAAGACCTATACAAAGCCAAAAATTTGTCATATATACTTAAGCAAAAAGATGTCTAGCTAAAAACATTGCAAATCCCTTAACAATCTATTACCGCGATCCCTCAGTAACAATTTGAACCCTTGGTAGGCTGGCAATGTGCAATAGATAACATGAAGATATTTACTACCATACCATGGAAGTATTATGATGAGGACGTGGTTGGGCGGTATGAGATAATTTAAATACATCATAAATCGCCACACTGCAATAAGGAGAAATGAAGCATGCAACATAGCAGGGTAACCCACCATCCCACAAGGAAGATCATAAAGGCATGTGGTAGAGTGGTATGAACCACTATACCATGGAAGGATGTGACAAAGCATGTGGTGTGGCAGTAAGCCATATGTGACCGTTAATGTAAATCATAGTACCATAGGTTCAACAAGTCAAGCTTGTGATATATAAGAGAAAGGATCCTGCTACCCTATAGTGAAATGAAAAGAATCATGTGGTATACCGGTATATACACCTCTGTCACACTGTAGTTATAGAAAGTGGTAGCGATAAACCAATATTAAATGCACAAATCATATCAACCCTCTGATCTTATAAAATCAATGGTGCATGTTCAAACTTGAACTACGAGCAAAATATTTGATGTAAGGTTGATATTAATGTCAACACAATTGAACTCAAAAGCCATTAAACCAAGAATTTGAAATTCTCCTTGGACTCATTTGCAAAAATTATCATGCGGGGAGCTGGGAGTTTGAGGAGGTTAAGCTCTACAACCATCATAAGCCAGGTAAGTGCACAAAACTTTGGAATTTTGCATTTTAGAAGTATAGGAGAAGTAACATAGTTAAACATCTTGCCGCCCAAGAAGAAAGAACCTGAAACTAAAAAGGAAGAATCTAAGGATAAAAAGAGGTCGTTACTAAAGTATATCCTAGATATACTCCCTGAACCAAATGATCGATAATTTAAGAAAGTTTTTAAATATGTGGCTCAAGGTTGTAGAGATGCCCTTATCCCTATCTCCAGGTGGCAACTATTTTGGTACTTTTATGACAAAAGGGAGGACAAGATTCCAATGTCAAGTCCATGGGCATTATATTTCTAGCCAAGTTAATTGCCCCAAATTTTTTTATAGATGTAGATTTCATCAGAGTATTGGCTCTGAGTTATCATTCTACTACTAGGTCTATGAGATTTCCAAATGGTTCACCATTAGTTATGTTGACTAAAGCAACCATCATTGAATGTTTTCACCTAAACAAACAAACCCTAGTTAAAATTGATTTGCAAAGAAGTGAAGAAAATTATACTGGATTGAGGAGAACCTATAGAAGTGATGAACTCCCCATTTACATGAAAATGAGTGTGAACAATAGGATGATTCCTATATTTCCTTCTGCTACTAAACCATTTGTTGTCATAGATTTTCTAATATATTTCAAGAAAACCTACTTTTCTCTCTGTCAAGTACTTGGGATAGATGCACAAGAGAAAATACCAGTTATTTTAATGATGACGTCTATGAGGATCCAAAACCCTGAGACAAACATTGAATATGATTTAAATTCCTCATATGTTGAGAAAGCATTGCATGAAGGATTTTTGTAACTTAGGGAAAATAGAGCCTCCATAACACTAAGGCAATATTCTTTGTTGTGCCACATGATATTATACCAAAATAAAGATATATGGACCAAAGAAATGTGTTTGGGTAAGATTGACTAGTAGAGAAATTTTCTTACAGTGCAACAATGGTGTTATTTATGGGAAAACATATGTAAGAATTCAAATTATGCGATATTCCATGATTACTTTGTGTACTCAATTATGAGAGTTCTTAGCCATTCACCACCAAGACTACACACTTGTGCTACAACTTTTAATACCTTTGGTTTTGAAACCTGAGCAAGGCCATACTCATAACTTTGGTTATTGGTTTTTTCTACTAGATATCACAATATTCAAGATTTATGGATGCCCACAAACCCCACATATACTACCAAAGTTTGTTCCCCTTCGATTATCCTTTTTAGAGTTCATGTGGAAAATTCTATGGATGGAAATGGATGTCATGCATAAACAAAGGAAGGGTACATTCCATCCCAATTTGACAATATGTGGTGAACTATTAGTGGGATCTGATACACTTGAAGAGTTGCAAAGTTATCTAAAAACAAGGTACTCTTTAGGGTCTAGAAAGGAAAGAGATTTTGACCCCAAGGATCACATGAATTTTGTAAGACATGCCATCCTTACCAAGGCTATGGTTACTCACTAGATTGATTATGAATAAGATGTAATAAAAAATTGTTTCAGTCCACAAGAGATATATTGGAGGAGGAGAAAATGGGAAATTATGAAAGTCTTGAGGAAGAAAGAAAGAAGAAGCACAGTGATTTCTTGGGGTATTTTGTAGAGGAAAAAAATCCTATCAAGAGGATTGATATGATGATTGATAAGTTTTGTGAATTATATGATAAGTTTGTAGCAGAGATGGGGATACCTACCAAATTGTCTCCCAAAAGGTTGAGTGGCATTGTAATTAAATAACCAACTCCAAATACTATTTTAGTATGTCATGCTTATCCAGGATCACCTCCTAAACAACCACCTTCTAAAAAAGAGACACAAGAGATAGACCCACTTGTTTCCTATGAAATAAGTGAGGAGGTTGGAGATACAAAAGCAGTTAATGTGTTAAGAAATTTGAAGAATGATGTTGAAGTGGACCAACCTATGCCTAAAACTAAAGAACATGGGCCTGAAGCTAGAGGTGATATTTAGGTACAAGGAGAAAGAGAAATGCATGAGGATGAGAGGGTAATTGCAAATTTTAGGTTCTTGGAAGATGATGAATTTATCAAAGCCCCTGAATTTAAAGACTTTTGGATTAACATGAAAATGAGAGAGTTTGAAGTGATGGTTGAAATAAATAAGATGGTAGTTGAGGAATCCCAACATGAATAGATAGTAGCCCAAAATTTTAATGAATTAAGGATTGATGATATTGATGTCAGCCTACAAGAGGCTAAGGAGATGATTTTGAAAAGTAATATACTTATGGTCCCTGGTATGGAATTAAAGAATTTTTTTTACTTGATCAAGTGAGAACACAGGTAGAACCAATGTTGATTGCTAAGTTTGACTCAAATGAAGGGGTAAGTGGCACAAGGTATAACCTAATATTGAAACCTTGGCATTTTGGGCCAAACAAAAGAGTAAAAAAATCCCAAAGTTACTAGATGTAGTGCAGGAAATGAAAGGGACAACTATGGTGAAAAAATTAAAGGATACATCTCTTCTAGAAGCTACAACCATGAAAATGCATTTAGCTATGTTCACCTAAGCTGCAATTAAGGAGATGGAATCTAGATTGGGTGAGTACAAAAAGGAACAAAAAAATTTAAATGATGAATTCAATAAATTATCCAAGTATTTATTGAAAGGAGTAGACCCCTCATAGAACAAGTAATAATGTTATACCAGCCTCCTCCTACTCCACCAGTTGATATAGAAAGGGCTTCTACTAAACAAGCGAGCATTCTTAGACAATAGATTAAAGAGTTAAAGAAATTAGACAATGAGGGTAAGGAATGAGTGAGAAACCAAATCTGCAATGTTTTAGAGAAGGTCCTCGAGCATAGGATAAAGCTAATTGTGGATAAGTAGGAAAGTTTGTATGATTCCTATAGCTCACTGACACAGGAAATTGATCAGATGAAAACATGTGTACCCATACTGGATCCCCTTTTTAAGAACTGGAATCCCATACACCACACATTGGTAACCTTGTGTAGAATCTTATAGAGGAGTATTGAGGCTCTTGCAGCATTAAAACCTACATAGAAGATGGCCAAAATAGTTATAGATGAATTCCAATATATAAAAGGAGAGAACCAAAATATCAAAACAAGAATAGATTCATTTCATACTCTGAAGTAGTGGTTTTGCCAAAAATATTGAATGATGATGAAAAATTGAAGGACCTCAATGAATGGAAGAGTGAATTTGGATAGACTATTCCAAATTGCATTACTCACGTACAAAAGGATGGCAAGTTGAGTCTTGACAGGTTCAACTTAATCATGAATGGAGTAATAGCCTTGGATGCTGGATATTCTAAGTTTATCATGGATGACAGGGCGTTACTAGATAGCCAATGGAAGATTCACCTTGCAAATATATTGAAAATTCAAGAATACAAATGGCCACATGATTAAACAGTGTACGAGTGGGAGCTGAAGTATTTGGGTCCTCCCGAACAGTAGGCCTTAGGGCTATCACAATGGAAGAACCAGACCTTTAGATACACTAATATGTAGAAAGGACCTTGAATAGTCTTCAATGATCATGGGTACCTAACAAAGATTAACAAACTATAGTGTCACGAGTGCTGCAGAATTCATTAGTTATCTAATTTCTCTATTTTATGTTTTAAGAAAAACTAATGTTTAGTTTAGTTTATACAAAGAGGCATGAATTTTGAAAAGATGTCATATTTTGTAATGATCTGAAGTGTGTTTCTTCTCTTATAAAAGAGAAACCAAGACCAAATTTTGATATCATCATCACAGCCATTTATAGAATCATATATGAGGAGACTTCTATTATATCTATTTGAAGCAATCAATGGAGAAGAAGATTTAATCTGGTGTTTGAATTTTAGTCTCAATTATTTGTTGATAATACTGAGTATGATTAGATTTTTTTATGTATTATAGGTTGGAATATAGGGGTATATTATGAATTGGTATCAAATAATTTTTCATAATACTATGTATGATATAATAAGTTGTGGTCTCAAATTATGGTATTGGAATTTTTATTTATTTTAGGTGGGAATATAGGGGTATATTATGAATGTAGTATTTTAGATATCATTTTATTTAAAATATTGAATAAATTTTCTAATTTTTTAGTCTCTTATTTTTTTTCTACTTTCATTGAGACCTAAGAGATCATTTCTTTGTTTGTAATGAGGAGGCTTAGTTCACCTAATGTTAAGATATCTATATGTATTATTAAATCATAGATGTTCATTATTGTTTCCTTCAAACAAGCATATTCAATGCATGTGGAGGCTAGAAGTTGTATTACAAACTAAAGCTATCATCTAGGACATATAAGAAAATTCTAGCATCTAGAAAACATATAGGACATACAAGAAATTATATTCTAAATAAACAAAATTAATTTCAATAAAAGTAAGAAAACTAAGAAGAATGAATTACATTCAATAATAAATTACACCATACATATAACCAATGTTTAGGTGACAAGCTAACCTCTTAAGGTGTCAAGCTAGTTAAGGTGACAAAACATCATCATAATCATCTGCATTGTTGATTACATTACATTGCACATTTTTCAAAGTCAAAGCATTACTCCACATTACATAACTAATAACTAGATGTTGATAGATGACAAAATTTTAATTGCAATATAGTTTTTACAAAGTTGACCTAAGCATTTATGCAATTAATTCACATTGCATAACTAATAACTAGGAGCAGCTACCAATTGCATTTGCTTGTCATGACATTCCATGAGACCGCATTTCTTTGAGGCATTTTTTCAAACAGTTCACTACCTTTTCTATGCTACCACATTTTTCATACATATTATCTACCAAAGCATTTTATCAAATAGTTCACTACCTTGTTGCTATGGATAAAATCCTAAAACAAGTACTTTCAAACAAGCTATGGATGCTTGGAAAAAATCTATCAAAGCATAAGAGTAAGCAATAGCATAGACAATGCAGTGAACTGGTTGAAAAAATGCCTCAAAGAAATGTGGTCTCATGGTGATGTAATTCCATGACAATCCATAACAATTCTCTTGTCATGGAATTTTTCATGGCATTCCATCACCATCACATTTCTTTGAGGCATTTTATCCAAAGTTCATTGCCTTGCCTATGCTACCACATTTTCATACATTTCTACCAAAGCATTTTATCAAACAATTCACTTCTTTGCTACTATGGATAAAATCCTAAAACAGGTGATTTCAAACAAGCTATGGATGCTTGGAAAAGTCCTATCAAAGCATAGTAGTAAGCAACAAGCTATGGTCTCATGGTTTTTTTGGCATAAAATTTAGTGTGATTTTATTTGGATTTTTTTGTAGGTTTTAAACACATTTTTTTGGCAATTTTGCTATTTGAAATGGGGAAAAATATTTGTGGTGAGTTTTGTGCATTTTTTAATTCTAGGATTCTCACAATTAGTGAAAAAGATAGTGTTCATGAAGGAATGGAAAAGATGCATAGATCCTTTGAATTATACATGTACTGTCTAATGGCATTGAATCATTTAGCAAACCATTTTTTTCTTCATAGGGCAGCATTTTCTTATGGAACAGTTGATTGAGATAGCTCTTGTTTCAACTGACCAGCCTCTCATGAAATCTCATTCATATTATAATCTTTCTCGACTTATCATAGTAAAGGTGATTATGACACCACTGACCGCTACTACATGGCATTAGTCAAGGAAAGACAGAGGCCATAGGATTTTTTGGACAAGTTCAATTAAAGTTGGGAGATCTTAAGATTTCCCTCTCAAATTTTGAAAAGGTTCTATAGGTCCACCTTGATAATTATGAGAGATTAAAATTTGTAGGCCATATATATGCTCAGAAAAGGAAGGAAGAGAAGGATTTTGAAATTTTAAGAAAGGAAACTCGCATAGATCCATGTGATGCCCATGCATTTATCAAGATGGGTGTGTTATTAATATCGGTAGACCTCAGTGTAGCCTTAGATTCTCTTAAGACAAAAAATTCTCTTCTCAAGTAGAGCTGAGAAGAAGTACCCATTGAATTGTTAAACAATATTAGGGTTGTTCATTTTTAGTGTGATGAACTAGAGTTGGCTCAACAAAATTTTATGGAGGCATTAGGAAATGGCATTTGGGTTGAATTCATAAATGAAAGCCCTAGTGCCAATTCTATAGTTTTTTTTGTGCACCTTAAGCATATGGAATTCTTCCATTGACTAGAAGAAGGTGGTGTTTCACTTGAGTTACCATGGGATAAAGTCACAACACTATTTAATCTTGCTAACTATTTAGTCTTGTTAGGTTGTTTGAACAACTACATGATACTGAAAAAGAAAATATTTTATACAAGCTAATATTGTTCAAGTTTCCTGATTATGTGGATGCATATCTACATCTTGCAGCCATGACTTAGGCTTGGAAAGAGATCCAACTAAGCCTAGTGAACCGCAATTTTTTGTAGGAGTGTGCTCTCTTTCACTTCTAGGGCTTTTCACCTAAAAGGAGAAAGGTATCCCACAAAAACTTGGAGTTTTATTAAAGAGTAATGCTAGTATGATTGAAATATGTCTAAATTTAATGGCCTAAATACAAAGAATTGATAAAAGATAATGAATATTAATAAAAAACCTAAGAAATACAAGTTGTTTGAAAACGCATTGTGATATGCAGAAAGATAGATTAAATGTAATAAAGAACAAAAATAAAGATGAAAAATAGAAATTGTGCACTTGGAAACTGATGAAGGATATAATTAACATTGCAGATGCCTCTGAAATTCTAGAAAATTTGATTTTCTGACCAACTGGGACACTTACGCCAAGTTAGGTGATTTAGTCACAAATCAGGGAAACTACCCAGAAACCTATTTCTTCCAAATGGGTATCCAGAACTACAAAATACTCTAAGAAACCAATGCAGTGGGACTAAGTCACCACTCTTGGTGACTTAGTCCACTTAGGTTTTTTCTACAAATCTAAAAGTGGAAACGGAAGCCCACAGTCTACACTTTGTTTTCTGATAGAAACCTAGATCTAAATCTATGAAAATACCTGCAAAATAGAGTATAAATTGATTTCTAATGGGGGGTTTTCCTTGTTCAAACCCATAGTTGGTATTTAAACCTTGAAAGGGATAAAATATGCATAAAACCCTAGCCCTAAGTGTGTCTAAGACTAGGAATTCTAAAAATAAGATGCAACCCTATTCTAAAGTGCAAGAATAAGATGTATAAATGGATTTAGAACAATGCAAGACTCATTCAAAGAGACACTAAATCACATTAGAAATGAATCTCAATGACATGAAAACCTTCGTTATTCTGAAAATAGAGAGAAAATGGAAGATGTAATCACTTTGAAAACAAGTCCTTAGGCTTGATTTGATGGCTAGTTGCATCTCGTCAACCTAGATTTCTCCATGATTCTCCATAGGAATTCATTATCAACCCTTTGCAATGTGAGATATTGGACAAAAGGGTGAGCTTGAAGACCTTAAAAAACTCTAACTTGCTGCCCTATAGCTTCAACTTTGTTGTAGATAGACTAATGAATCTTCTTGCAAAAGATATTTGACTCTTGACTCTTGAATTTTCTTAATGAAAAATGACTTAATGTTGTGAAAAATGACCTAGAAACACAAATTTATGGGAATTAACACCTAATTATTCATTATTTTAACTTCACAAGCCAATATCTATCGAGAATTTGAATTAAGTCAGTGATATTCCTACTCAAAAGTTAAAAATACTTCAAAAGGGACTAAGTCGCCACCTTGGGCGACTTGGTCCCACCAGGGGTTTTTGAGGTGGGTTTTATAGAATTTGAGTGATTTAAATGTTTCTTTTCAGGATTTGTATGATAATTTATGAGTGGAATAGGCCTTAAAGTCCAAAATAATGAGCATTAGGGGCCTATAAATGCAATTTTTAAGGGGTGATTAATGCAAGGGTGTCTAAAATAGGACCAAATTAATCACAAAATTGCCCCTTTCTTCAAGAGTATACAATTTTTGGTGACACATTAAGCCTATAATTTAGTGCCCATATGAATCTACATGCATATGTAAGCTAAAAGACTCTAAATAGTACACTTTATTTCATAAAAGGATACTCATTCACAAGACATGAGAATGAAGCCCCCAGTGTAGTTATCTGGAAAACCACAACATTAGGAACCGTATCCTGCAACATGAATTTGTTATTTGTCCAAAAATCCTTCTATCTAACTTCTAGATATCAAATTCATGGGTAGATGTATGCCCCCCTTGATTTTGCTTGCTTTACAAAGGTGGAATCAAGGTAGCAAACTAGCCACATCGAATAAGGAACATCATATCATAGGGCATTTCCAAGTACCATGCCACACAACGATAGACAATTGATGATGTTAGGTACAGAATCACAATTCAAACACATCAAACAATGTAAAAAATAGAGTTCCCTAGCACTTGTTAGGCTGTTTTGAATAAAAAGGTACTTTATTAACTCTTAAGATAGGAAAAACCCTAAGTTTATACATAAGAGTAAAAAGAATGAAAAGAGTTAAAAGAGGTGAAAGTGAAGTAATTTGTCACTTACTATTTCATTTTACCTTCTTGTAGCATGAGAGTGATGAGTGAAGATGGAAAGATGATGAGAAGATGAGACTACAGGCCTATGTGATTGGATGTTCTATGGGAATAGGTGGCACACAACAAGCGTCATCATGAGGTGAGTCAAATCTGCTACCTGTGCTATGTGTTTATGCAATTATTTAATGATTTTTATGCATTTATAGGTTAATTTAGGATCTTGGAAAAAAGTTTGCAAAGTGTCCCATTTTTTTGTGAAGTGTCCCATTTGTTCACAAAGTTTCCCTTTTGTTCACAAAGTGTCCCACTTTTTTGCACAGTGTCTCGTTTCTTCGTGAAGTGTCCCAAAAGGGTTCTAAAGTGTCTAGGGCCTTTAGGAAAGCACAATAGATAAAATTTAGTACACTTGCATGATGAATAAAGTAAAAATTAAAGATATTAGATGATTTTTAGAGCATATTTTTGTGATATTGATAGGTACCCACCCATTCGCAGAAATAGCTAGGGGGTAGGCAATTGAGTTTTTTGAGAGAGTTAGCCCCCTCACTTTCAACAAAGAATACAAAGCACCTTTAGGTTGTAGGCATCTATTGGGTGTACCTCATTCCCCCCATGAGGTACCACAATGCTATGCTAATGGCTCTCTATGAGCACTGGGATGCAGATACATACACATTCCACCTGCCGACAGGTGAGATGACAATCATCCTAGAGGACGTACATCATATTCTTTATGTTTTGATTCAGGGAGAGCGAGTATTTTTTGAGAGAAATTGCACCTTCTATGAGTAGAATGCAAAAATGCAATATTATCTAGGTGGTCCAATACATGATGAGTGAGTGAGAGGGCAGATAGACTTGGTGATGTTACTATATTCATGAGCGTCAGTGGTTAGATGGATTATGATGCATACTTTATCACTAGTTCTCATCCTCAATGGGTGGGAAATGCACCTTGAGGGAGGACTAGTTCATTTAATTTGAGGAATGCAAAAGCATCATACAGTATATGCCCAGGGTCATTATATCCTGGCACATTTGTATTATGATCTTAGCCGATTTGTATTTTGAGAGGTAGATAGTATGGTGCACTACACGCTTCTATAGGTGTAGTACCTAGAGTATATTACGTGTACCAGACTAGTCAGCTTCCCATGTGCTATAGTAGTAGGGTATTCTTGGGCCTTCGGCTATCCTCTATGGTGGTTATGGCAGTATACAGATTTACATTTTTGGAGAGTGTGATTTGACTAACCAGAGGAGGATGAGATCTTATGGAGACCCTATCAGATGACACTATAGTGGCCAGATCACACAAGATAGTTGGGGAGACTATAGTTTGATATATATTTGGTTGGCTGACATGATCATGTAGTACATCCTTCTAATATGATCGAGTCATGTGGAAATTTGGACAGATTTAGATGCCACCCAAGGAAAAATCCTTTTTTAGGAGGTCAGTGTGGAGTACCCAAAGACTAGGTGATACAATGCGGCTCACTCTAGACCATGTTGCTGAGAGTGACTCTAACTTCTTAGATCACAACTAGCCTCTAATCTTCGATGTAGAAAACATCGGTGCCACATGGGATTATGAGGAGTGGTGGACGGTGTCATGACTAGCTCCAATATATCTGATGGATGAGCCTATAGGATATGCAGGTCTATTACCAGATGAGGGAGATGACAGGGAGGATAGGGATGAGGAGACACAATAGAAGGCTCTAGACATATTTATTGATGTCATTAATGATGAGTATGATCAGGATGTAGATAAAAATTATGATGGCTAAGAGGAAGAGGATCAAGATCAGGATTAGGATCAGGAGGAGGATGAAGAGGAGGAGCCACCCCTGAGTGAGATTTATGAGGAAGCAGATGAGGATCAACATGAGTGGGGAGAGCCTTCACCCATTTGTATGACGAGATCACGAGCAGTAGCTATAGAAAGCATGAGTACTCACAAGATCGTGGAGAGGCTAGCATATCTTCCATGCCCCCTACATAGGATGATGTTGATATTGCTCAACCTACCAGAGATATAGGTGATGATATTTGATTTTATGCATTTAATTTAGTGCTTATTTTCTTTATATATATCATGATGATGTGTACTAATTGTGTACTATTTCTACCTTGTAGAAGTGACAAGAGACTGGCGAGAGCTCTACAATTAGGTGGCTATAGATATAGTGCCAACATCCATCAACGAGGAGGAGATGAACTCAGAGTATGTGCCCCCACCTATTGTGGAGTAGGATCTAGAGTCACTTAGACCATTTGTGAGGTTACAGGAAACATATGAGAGTCTAAGGAGATGAATCCATCGAGCTGAGACTACAGGACAATCATCCCGAACTCCAGTAGAGGTTGAGAGACTATAGGAAGAGGTAGTACAACTACAGGTGGAGAGGGACTAGATAGCAGGGGAGAATCAGGTGGACCTTGGATGGGTACAAGGCCTATATTTTTCACTCAGGTTCAATGGATTGCGATCACAATCACATATGACCATCTCCCGACGTCCTGCTACAAGATCACGAGTACTAGATCCTGAGGGGTCGAGCTCCCATAGACCTGACTAATATTGTATATTGTGATGATATGTACATAAAAAAATTGGATATATGTATGAGCATTTGATATTTTATGACTTTTCTTAATGTGTTTGAATGTTAAATGGCAATGTGATTAATTAAATAAACTTTGCAAGATTGCTTAATTAATGTCTTCATGATTTAACAAAGTTTATGTGTTCTAATGAAAACTTATGATAGTTTCTTTTAGATATGACATGATGATTAAGTATGTTATGCTAAATCAAATGATGTAACTTATCATAACACACAAGATGAAATTTAATAGTATGAAACATAAAGTAATTATAAAAAATAAATTAAATAACCAATTTAGTGTTCAAGACATACGATTTTTTTTTTTGTCAAGAACAAAGCAACATGAAACCATATAAGATATGACCCAATAACTTTAACAACACTTCTTTATCTTTCATACCATTCAAAAAGAGACTAGACATAATCCAAATGTAGATGTGTGGCATTGATAGGTTCCTTAAGAGGTATTCCATCAAGCTCTATTAAGGTATAAATGCCAAATCTATAAATTGTATTGATTATATAGGGTGCTAACCAATTAGGGCTGAATTTTCCTTTTTCAACAAAATTGATAGTAGTGTTTCATTGATTTTCATATAAAACTAAATCACCCTTAAATTTCTAAGGGATGACATGAGTATCATGTTTTTTTTGTAATTTCTTAGTGTAAGCTTGGACTAGATGCTTGAGAGGATTGATATGCTATTCATGCAATTCAAGCTGGTTTAATCATTGTTCCTTATAAGTGTTATCATCGATAAGACCTTGAAGATAAATCCTTAATGTTGGTATTTCTAACTCCAAAGGCATGACAGACTCAGTACCATAAACAAGATTGTAACATCTAGTTCCTATAGAGGATCGAACACTTGTTCAATAGGCCCAAAGTGCATATGGTAATTGCATGGGCCAATCTGTGTGAGTTGGTTGATAGTTTTCTTGAGGATTTTTTTGAGAATCTTATTAGTGTTTTTGGCTTGACCATTGGATTGTGGGTAGTAGGGTTTTGAAAAATGATGTTGGATATGAAAGGTGTCCAAGAACTTCATCACATCATTGTTTTTAAATGGTGTTCCATTGTCTAAAATTAATGTGGAAGGAAGTCCAAAGTGAGCAATAATGTGTTTCAAGATGAAACGACATATCACATCAATAGTGGTGGATCGAAGAGGAATATCTTCTACCCATTTTGTAAAATAATTAGTTTTTGTAATGATAAACGTATGTCCAATAGAAGATGGTGGTGAAATTTTTCCAATTAGATCCAATCCACATATTAAGAATGGCCAAGTATGAATTTGGGCATGAAGCTTAGAAGTAGAAGCATGAATCAAATTTCTATGTTCTTGACATTTGTGACATCACTTAACATACACATAACAATCTTTTTCCATACTTTTCCAATAGTATCCCATACGAAGAAGATTTTGCACTAAGGTATTTCCTCTGAAATGACCTCCATAGATGCCCACATGAGCTTGTTCAGGTGCCATATTGATTTTAGAATCCTTAAGACATCTAAGTAAAATTACATCAAAGGATCATCTATATAACACATCGGCAAGGATTATGTACTTGGTTGCTAACTTTTTTAGATGAGCATGGGTGTTGTTTGTTGTAGGCTTAGGAATGGTACCATCTTTTAAATAATTATATATTGCATCATACCATTCACTTGAGTTATCCTTCATTATTGTTAGCATGACTTCAGATTTATCATTGACTGAGGGTGTCATGATGGGATGAACTATGAACATAATATCCTTTGAAGGATCTTGAGGAGATATAAGAGAAGCAACACTTTCCATTGCATCTATGTGTCGATTATCTTTTCGTGGGATGTTATCAATGGTGAATGAGTCAAATTACACCAACAAGGTCATTGTGAGATCCTTATATTTCAATAATTTATCATGTTTAGCTTGATAGTCTCTATTTATTTGTTTGATTACCAATTGTGAATCACCAAATATATTAATATCTTTGATGCCCATTATTAAAGCGGCATGTAATCTAGCAATTAATGCCTCATATTCAGCTATGTTATTCCTATATAGGAAATTAAATCAATATGACAAGGGAAGAGGCTTTGCAATAGGAAAAATTAATATAAGCCCAACACCAGAGCCTGTTCTACACTTGGATCCATCAAAATATAATTCCAATGTAGAAACCTCTATTGTCAACACACTATCATCAGGAAAAGAATCATTGTTGGGTAGTGCCAAAGGAGAAGGAGCATCAACTAGTGGTCGATCAAGGCTTGATCTTTATTTATTTTTTGTAAAAAAAACTTTAGGTCAAACTCAGTCAACAACATAACCTATTTAGCTAAACATCCTGATAAGTATGTTTTGCTAAAAAGATGTTTGAGAGGATCAATATTTTTCATGACTTGTATTTTAGCATTTAGTAAATAATCTCAAAACTTACTAGTAGCAAATACAAGAGCCACACATTGTTTTTCAATTGGGGTGTATTGTGTTTCATAATTGATTAATGTGCGACTGATGTAATAAACAAGATGTTCTTTTTAATTATCATCTTGTTGAGAGAACAATGCTGAAAGAGCATGGGTAGATGCGGCTATATAAAGTATGAATGGTTTTTTTGGCATTTTAGTTTGGATTTGGGCATTTCAAAATGGATCCCAATTGGCAGATATTTGTTGTGTTCATGAAGGAATGAGTTGAAAAGATGCATATGATCCTTTGAATTATAACATGTACTGTCTACTTCCATGGCATTAGAATCATTTAGCAAACCATTTTTTTCTTCATAGGGCAGACATGAATAGGATTGAGGTAGCCATTCCAACTATGATAGGTAAAGTGATTACACTGAGCGGTTGCTTTGTAATATTGTCAAATCCTCTAATACATAAGGAATTAGGATTGATTTACAATTTATCGACATATAATCTATCTAGGAGCTTTACATTGCACACATTAAGGGCAAGGCCATTTTCAACAAGGGTTACTTTGATGCCTATTCTATTGTATTGATAAATTATCATAAAGGCTTCATTTTACCTCCTTAATTCTAATAGAGGGAGCTCATGCTAATGAAAGGTAATGTCTACATTAACTACATTCATTCCTTGTATAAGAGTTGCCACATCATTTGCATTTGTACTAGGAGGAACCACTATTTGTTGTAATTTTGTTTGGAGCATTGAATGATAATTTGGTGGATTTTGAAGAAGGTCCCAAAGGGATATCTTTGCAGGAGTATTCTTATGTTGTTCGACGAGATCATTCTCCCTAAGGTGTGAATTTAAGCAAGGAGCTCTAGGAAAGATGGGATTTGGTAAAGGTAAGGGTGTTGGGTTGGATTATTGTGGTTGTGTATTATTTCTAGTGTAATGAGTGTGTGCAACAACATTGTGCTTAGGTGGGTAAAGGGTAAACTCGGGTTTAGGTGGAGGTTGAGTTTCACATGAAGGTGGGTAAAGGATGAGTTGAGGTTGAATTACATTGACATCTTTTGTTTTAGGTTTCTCACAACAAACCTTAGTGGATGGCTTTTGTGAGATGAAATCCTCAAGGGCTTCATCTAACATATCAAAGTCATCATGCTAAAAGGTTTGGGAGATAAGTTATCATTCCAGTTGGGTTGGGTTTTTCATCACAATCCTTAGTGGATGAGCTCAATGAGAGGAAGCCCTATAGAGCTTCATCTAACTTATCCAATTCATCACTACTAAAAGGTTTCGATGATATAGTTTTCCTAAAGTGAAGCATTGTTTTGATTGTTGAACATTTTTGTTTGCATTTTCTGATGAATCTGATCTAAATGAACTAGGAACTAATGCTGAAAATGAAAATTGCAAAAATATAATGCTATCCATAATGGCCATGGAAGTAAATAATGTTAATGCTAATGATTTGAATGTAATAGAAAATAACTGAACAAAAATATAAAAGGAACGAAAACAAACAGTAACTTAAGAAATTAGAAACATAATTTTGAAAACACTGATGTTTTATTAAAGAGTAATGCTAGTATGATTGAAATATGTCTAAATTTAATGGCCTAAATACAAAGAATTGATAAAAGATAATGAATATTAATAAAAAACCTAAGAAATACAAGTTGTTTGAAAACGCATTGTGATATGCAGAAAGATAGATTAAATGTAATAAAGAACAAAAATAAAGATGAAAAATAGAAATTGTGCACTTGGAAACTGATGAAGGATATAATTAACATTGCAGATGCCTCTGAAATTCTAGAAAATTTGATTTTCTGACCAACTGGGACACTTACGCCAAGTTAGGTGATTTAGTCACAAATCAGGGAAACTACCCAGAAACCTATTTCTTCCAAATGGGTATCCAGAACTACAAAATACTCTAAGAAACCAATGCAGTGGGACTAAGTCACCACTCTTGGTGACTTAGTCCACTTAGGTTTTTTCTACAAATCTAAAAGTGGAAACGGAAGCCCACAGTCTACACTTTGTTTTCTGATAGAAACCTAGATCTAAATCTATGAAAATACCTGCAAAATAGAGTATAAATTGATTTCTAATGGGGGGTTTTCCTTGTTCAAACCCATAGTTGGTATTTAAACCTTGAAAGGGATAAAATATGCATAAAACCCTAGCCCTAAGTGTGTCTAAGACTAGGAATTCTAAAAATAAGATGCAACCCTATTCTAAAGTGCAAGAATAAGATGTATAAATGGATTTAGAACAATGCAAGACTCATTCAAAGAGACACTAAATCACATTAGAAATGAATCTCAATGACATGAAAACCTTCGTTATTCTGAAAATAGAGAGAAAATGGAAGATGTAATCACTTTGAAAACAAGTCCTTAGGCTTGATTTGATGGCTAGTTGCATCTCGTCAACCTAGATTTCTCCATGATTCTCCATAGGAATTCATTATCAACCCTTTGCAATGTGAGATATTGGACAAAAGGGTGAGCTTGAAGACCTTAAAAAACTCTAACTTGCTGCCCTATAGCTTCAACTTTGTTGTAGATAGACTAATGAATCTTCTTGCAAAAGATATTTGACTCTTGACTCTTGAATTTTCTTAATGAAAAATGACTTAATGTTGTGAAAAATGACCTAGAAACACAAATTTATGGGAATTAACACCTAATTATTCATTATTTTAACTTCACAAGCCAATATCTATCGAGAATTTGAATTAAGTCAGTGATATTCCTACTCAAAAGTTAAAAATACTTCAAAAGGGACTAAGTCGCCACCTTGGGCGACTTGGTCCCACCAGGGGTTTTTGAGGTGGGTTTTATAGAATTTGAGTGATTTAAATGTTTCTTTTCAGGATTTGTATGATAATTTATGAGTGGAATAGGCCTTAAAGTCCAAAATAATGAGCATTAGGGGCCTATAAATGCAATTTTTAAGGGGTGATTAATGCAAGGGTGTCTAAAATAGGACCAAATTAATCACAAAATTGCCCCTTTCTTCAAGAGTATACAATTTTTGGTGACACATTAAGCCTATAATTTAGTGCCCATATGAATCTACATGCATATGTAAGCTAAAAGACTCTAAATAGTACACTTTATTTCATAAAAGGATACTCATTCACAAGACATGAGAATGAAGCCCCCAGTGTAGTTATCTGGAAAACCACAACATTAGGAACCGTATCCTGCAACATGAATTTGTTATTTGTCCAAAAATCCTTCTATCTAACTTCTAGATATCAAATTCATGGGTAGATGTATGCCCCCCTTGATTTTGCTTGCTTTACAAAGGTGGAATCAAGGTAGCAAACTAGCCACATCGAATAAGGAACATCATATCATAGGGCATTTCCAAGTACCATGCCACACAACGATAGACAATTGATGATGTTAGGTACAGAATCACAATTCAAACACATCAAACAATGTAAAAAATAGAGTTCCCTAGCACTTGTTAGGCTGTTTTGAATAAAAAGGTACTTTATTAACTCTTAAGATAGGAAAAACCCTAAGTTTATACATAAGAGTAAAAAGAATGAAAAGAGTTAAAAGAGGTGAAAGTGAAGTAATTTGTCACTTACTATTTCATTTTACCTTCTTGTAGCATGAGAGTGATGAGTGAAGATGGAAAGATGATGAGAAGATGAGACTACAGGCCTATGTGATTGGATGTTCTATGGGAATAGGTGGCACACAACAAGCGTCATCATGAGGTGAGTCAAATCTGCTACCTGTGCTATGTGTTTATGCAATTATTTAATGATTTTTATGCATTTATAGGTTAATTTAGGATCTTGGAAAAAAGTTTGCAAAGTGTCCCATTTTTTTGTGAAGTGTCCCATTTGTTCACAAAGTTTCCCTTTTGTTCACAAAGTGTCCCACTTTTTTGCACAGTGTCTCGTTTCTTCGTGAAGTGTCCCAAAAGGGTTCTAAAGTGTCTAGGGCCTTTAGGAAAGCACAATAGATAAAATTTAGTACACTTGCATGATGAATAAAGTAAAAATTAAAGATATTAGATGATTTTTAGAGCATATTTTTGTGATATTGATAGGTACCCACCCATTCGCAGAAATAGCTAGGGGGTAGGCAATTGAGTTTTTTGAGAGAGTTAGCCCCCTCACTTTCAACAAAGAATACAAAGCACCTTTAGGTTGTAGGCATCTATTGGGTGTACCTCATTCCCCCCATGAGGTACCACAATGCTATGCTAATGGCTCTCTATGAGCACTGGGATGCAGATACATACACATTCCACCTGCCGACAGGTGAGATGACAATCATCCTAGAGGACGTACATCATATTCTTTATGTTTTGATTCAGGGAGAGCGAGTATTTTTTGAGAGAAATTGCACCTTCTATGAGTAGAATGCAAAAATGCAATATTATCTAGGTGGTCCAATACATGATGAGTGAGTGAGAGGGCAGATAGACTTGGTGATGTTACTATATTCATGAGCGTCAGTGGTTAGATGGATTATGATGCATACTTTATCACTAGTTCTCATCCTCAATGGGTGGGAAATGCACCTTGAGGGAGGACTAGTTCATTTAATTTGAGGAATGCAAAAGCATCATACAGTATATGCCCAGGGTCATTATATCCTGGCACATTTGTATTATGATCTTAGCCGATTTGTATTTTGAGAGGTAGATAGTATGGTGCACTACACGCTTCTATAGGTGTAGTACCTAGAGTATATTACGTGTACCAGACTAGTCAGCTTCCCATGTGCTATAGTAGTAGGGTATTCTTGGGCCTTCGGCTATCCTCTATGGTGGTTATGGCAGTATACAGATTTACATTTTTGGAGAGTGTGATTTGACTAACCAGAGGAGGATGAGATCTTATGGAGACCCTATCAGATGACACTATAGTGGCCAGATCACACAAGATAGTTGGGGAGACTATAGTTTGATATATATTTGGTTGGCTGACATGATCATGTAGTACATCCTTCTAATATGATCGAGTCATGTGGAAATTTGGACAGATTTAGATGCCACCCAAGGAAAAATCCTTTTTTAGGAGGTCAGTGTGGAGTACCCAAAGACTAGGTGATACAATGCGGCTCACTCTAGACCATGTTGCTGAGAGTGACTCTAACTTCTTAGATCACAACTAGCCTCTAATCTTCGATGTAGAAAACATCGGTGCCACATGGGATTATGAGGAGTGGTGGACGGTGTCATGACTAGCTCCAATATATCTGATGGATGAGCCTATAGGATATGCAGGTCTATTACCAGATGAGGGAGATGACAGGGAGGATAGGGATGAGGAGACACAATAGAAGGCTCTAGACATATTTATTGATGTCATTAATGATGAGTATGATCAGGATGTAGATAAAAATTATGATGGCTAAGAGGAAGAGGATCAAGATCAGGATTAGGATCAGGAGGAGGATGAAGAGGAGGAGCCACCCCTGAGTGAGATTTATGAGGAAGCAGATGAGGATCAACATGAGTGGGGAGAGCCTTCACCCATTTGTATGACGAGATCACGAGCAGTAGCTATAGAAAGCATGAGTACTCACAAGATCGTGGAGAGGCTAGCATATCTTCCATGCCCCCTACATAGGATGATGTTGATATTGCTCAACCTACCAGAGATATAGGTGATGATATTTGATTTTATGCATTTAATTTAGTGCTTATTTTCTTTATATATATCATGATGATGTGTACTAATTGTGTACTATTTCTACCTTGTAGAAGTGACAAGAGACTGGCGAGAGCTCTACAATTAGGTGGCTATAGATATAGTGCCAACATCCATCAACGAGGAGGAGATGAACTCAGAGTATGTGCCCCCACCTATTGTGGAGTAGGATCTAGAGTCACTTAGACCATTTGTGAGGTTACAGGAAACATATGAGAGTCTAAGGAGATGAATCCATCGAGCTGAGACTACAGGACAATCATCCCGAACTCCAGTAGAGGTTGAGAGACTATAGGAAGAGGTAGTACAACTACAGGTGGAGAGGGACTAGATAGCAGGGGAGAATCAGGTGGACCTTGGATGGGTACAAGGCCTATATTTTTCACTCAGGTTCAATGGATTGCGATCACAATCACATATGACCATCTCCCGACGTCCTGCTACAAGATCACGAGTACTAGATCCTGAGGGGTCGAGCTCCCATAGACCTGACTAATATTGTATATTGTGATGATATGTACATAAAAAAATTGGATATATGTATGAGCATTTGATATTTTATGACTTTTCTTAATGTGTTTGAATGTTAAATGGCAATGTGATTAATTAAATAAACTTTGCAAGATTGCTTAATTAATGTCTTCATGATTTAACAAAGTTTATGTGTTCTAATGAAAACTTATGATAGTTTCTTTTAGATATGACATGATGATTAAGTATGTTATGCTAAATCAAATGATGTAACTTATCATAACACACAAGATGAAATTTAATAGTATGAAACATAAAGTAATTATAAAAAATAAATTAAATAACCAATTTAGTGTTCAAGACATACGATTTTTTTTTTTGTCAAGAACAAAGCAACATGAAACCATATAAGATATGACCCAATAACTTTAACAACACTTCTTTATCTTTCATACCATTCAAAAAGAGACTAGACATAATCCAAATGTAGATGTGTGGCATTGATAGGTTCCTTAAGAGGTATTCCATCAAGCTCTATTAAGGTATAAATGCCAAATCTATAAATTGTATTGATTATATAGGGTGCTAACCAATTAGGGCTGAATTTTCCTTTTTCAACAAAATTGATAGTAGTGTTTCATTGATTTTCATATAAAACTAAATCACCCTTAAATTTCTAAGGGATGACATGAGTATCATGTTTTTTTTGTAATTTCTTAGTGTAAGCTTGGACTAGATGCTTGAGAGGATTGATATGCTATTCATGCAATTCAAGCTGGTTTAATCATTGTTCCTTATAAGTGTTATCATCGATAAGACCTTGAAGATAAATCCTTAATGTTGGTATTTCTAACTCCAAAGGCATGACAGACTCAGTACCATAAACAAGATTGTAACATCTAGTTCCTATAGAGGATCGAACACTTGTTCAATAGGCCCAAAGTGCATATGGTAATTGCATGGGCCAATCTGTGTGAGTTGGTTGATAGTTTTCTTGAGGATTTTTTTGAGAATCTTATTAGTGTTTTTGGCTTGACCATTGGATTGTGGGTAGTAGGGTTTTGAAAAATGATGTTGGATATGAAAGGTGTCCAAGAACTTCATCACATCATTGTTTTTAAATGGTGTTCCATTGTCTAAAATTAATGTGGAAGGAAGTCCAAAGTGAGCAATAATGTGTTTCAAGATGAAACGACATATCACATCAATAGTGGTGGATCGAAGAGGAATATCTTCTACCCATTTTGTAAAATAATTAGTTTTTGTAATGATAAACGTATGTCCAATAGAAGATGGTGGTGAAATTTTTCCAATTAGATCCAATCCACATATTAAGAATGGCCAAGTATGAATTTGGGCATGAAGCTTAGAAGTAGAAGCATGAATCAAATTTCTATGTTCTTGACATTTGTGACATCACTTAACATACACATAACAATCTTTTTCCATACTTTTCCAATAGTATCCCATACGAAGAAGATTTTGCACTAAGGTATTTCCTCTGAAATGACCTCCATAGATGCCCACATGAGCTTGTTCAGGTGCCATATTGATTTTAGAATCCTTAAGACATCTAAGTAAAATTACATCAAAGGATCATCTATATAACACATCGGCAAGGATTATGTACTTGGTTGCTAACTTTTTTAGATGAGCATGGGTGTTGTTTGTTGTAGGCTTAGGAATGGTACCATCTTTTAAATAATTATATATTGCATCATACCATTCACTTGAGTTATCCTTCATTATTGTTAGCATGACTTCAGATTTATCATTGACTGAGGGTGTCATGATGGGATGAACTATGAACATAATATCCTTTGAAGGATCTTGAGGAGATATAAGAGAAGCAACACTTTCCATTGCATCTATGTGTCGATTATCTTTTCGTGGGATGTTATCAATGGTGAATGAGTCAAATTACACCAACAAGGTCATTGTGAGATCCTTATATTTCAATAATTTATCATGTTTAGCTTGATAGTCTCTATTTATTTGTTTGATTACCAATTGTGAATCACCAAATATATTAATATCTTTGATGCCCATTATTAAAGCGGCATGTAATCTAGCAATTAATGCCTCATATTCAGCTATGTTATTCCTATATAGGAAATTAAATCAATATGACAAGGGAAGAGGCTTTGCAATAGGAAAAATTAATATAAGCCCAACACCAGAGCCTGTTCTACACTTGGATCCATCAAAATATAATTCCAATGTAGAAACCTCTATTGTCAACACACTATCATCAGGAAAAGAATCATTGTTGGGTAGTGCCAAAGGAGAAGGAGCATCAACTAGTGGTCGATCAAGGCTTGATCTTTATTTATTTTTTGTAAAAAAAACTTTAGGTCAAACTCAGTCAACAACATAACCTATTTAGCTAAACATCCTGATAAGTATGTTTTGCTAAAAAGATGTTTGAGAGGATCAATATTTTTCATGACTTGTATTTTAGCATTTAGTAAATAATCTCAAAACTTACTAGTAGCAAATACAAGAGCCACACATTGTTTTTCAATTGGGGTGTATTGTGTTTCATAATTGATTAATGTGCGACTGATGTAATAAACAAGATGTTCTTTTTAATTATCATCTTGTTGAGAGAACAATGCTGAAAGAGCATGGGTAGATGCGGCTATATAAAGTATGAATGGTTTTTTTGGCATAGCGGGTTGCAAAACATGCAGAGTTTCAAGGTATTCCTTCAAACTCTCAAATTTCTGTTTATAGTCCTCATTCCAATCAAAATGCACATCTAGCAATTAATTCCTTTACTATTTTATCCCAATTGTTTCATAAGTTCATAACCTCATCCATAAATTATTTCCATTTCCTTCAGTTTGGGTGGTTGTCGATAATCTATCTCATCAAAATTTGTTGTTTACATTGTTTTTTCTTCCAAAGTAGATGAGATAGATGCTTGGGAAGATGCTCACAAATTTTGAGTTGACATAACCATTAGTTGTTCTTATTTTTCATCCTCTTTTCATGTGATTATGTATTCATCCATAAATGAAGGTGTGAATTCTAATGTACCCCAATCATCACCTAGTAATTTAGATACCGGTTCTTCTTCTTGTTTATTGGTCTTAAGGGGTTCTATGTGAGATGTTGGAATTAATATGTTTAGAGGACTTGTTGTTCCTTTTTCAAGTTGTAAGCAACTTCCAGGCTTGGGCTCTATTTCAATATGATAAACTTTGTTTTTATAGACATACTTCATTAATCGATTAAGGTTCAAAAGTACTACATGCATTTTGTGAATCCATGGACTTCCCAAAAGAATATTGTATGCAAGATCATAGGGCATGACATGAATAGGAGTTTGCAAGGTAGCCATTCCAACTATGATAGGTAAAGTGATTACACTGAGCGGTTGCTTTGTAATATTGTCAAATCCTCTAATACATAAGGAATTAGGATTGATTTACAATTTATCGACATATAATCTATCTAGGAGCTTTACATTGCACACATTAAGGGCAAGGCCATTTTCAACAAGGGTTACTTTGATGCCTATTCTATTGTATTGATAAATTATCATAAAGGCTTCATTTTACCTCCTTAATTCTAATAGAGGGAGCTCATGCTAATGAAAGGTAATGTCTACATTAACTACATTCATTCCTTGTATAAGAGTTGCCACATCATTTGCATTTGTACTAGGAGGAACCACTATTTGTTGTAATTTTGTTTGGAGCATTGAATGATAATTTGGTGGATTTTGAAGAAGGTCCCAAAGGGATATCTTTGCAGGAGTATTCTTATGTTGTTCGACGAGATCATTCTCCCTAAGGTGTGAATTTAAGCAAGGAGCTCTAGGAAAGATGGGATTTGGTAAAGGTAAGGGTGTTGGGTTGGATTATTGTGGTTGTGTATTATTTCTAGTGTAATGAGTGTGTGCAACAACATTGTGCTTAGGTGGGTAAAGGGTAAACTCGGGTTTAGGTGGAGGTTGAGTTTCACATGAAGGTGGGTAAAGGATGAGTTGAGGTTGAATTACATTGACATCTTTTGTTTTAGGTTTCTCACAACAAACCTTAGTGGATGGCTTTTGTGAGATGAAATCCTCAAGGGCTTCATCTAACATATCAAAGTCATCATGCTAAAAGGTTTGGGAGATAAGTTATCATTCCAGTTGGGTTGGGTTTTTCATCACAATCCTTAGTGGATGAGCTCAATGAGAGGAAGCCCTATAGAGCTTCATCTAACTTATCCAATTCATCACTACTAAAAGGTTTCGATGATATAGTTTTCCTAAAGTGAAGCATTGTTTTGATTGTTGAACATTTTTGTTTGCATTTTCTGATGAATCTGATCTAAATGAACTAGGAACTAATGCTGAAAATGAAAATTGCAAAAATATAATGCTATCCATAATGGCCATGGAAGTAAATAATGTTAATGCTAATGATTTGAATGTAATAGAAAATAACTGAACAAAAATATAAAAGGAACGAAAACAAACAGTAACTTAAGAAATTAGAAACATAATTTTGAAAACACTGATGTAAAATGTGTACTGGGACTAAGTCACCCAGGGTGGAAAATTAGTCCTAATAATGGTATTTTTGAAGTTTTTCTAAATTTTTTGATGGATATTGATGTGTTATGTTCTGTATGATGCAAATCTAAAGTGTATATGTTGAATTCCACTATTGTCCAAGGAAATGAAATGCAATAATGCAAGCTAAAATGAGCTTTTCACTAATACAATTTTGGAAACCCTGGAATGCAAAACAATGCAAATACTAATGCAATGTTGATACAAGATATTTATAGGATGTAAGTGCACTCTAAATAAAAAATAGGACATTCTAAATTTAGGTTCACCAAAATGAACCACAAATTTTTGGAGGGTGCTCTCTTGCACTTCTAGGGTTTTTCACCTAAAAGGAGAAAGGTATCCCACAAAAACTTAGAGGTTCACTAAATACTAAAGCTAGTATAATAAAAATATGTCTAAATGCAAAGAATTGATAAAAGATAATGAATATTAATGCAAAACCTAAGAAATGCAAGTTGTTTGAAAACACATTATGATATGCAGAAAGATAGATTAAATGTAATAAAGAACAAAAATAAAGATGACAAATAGAAATTGTGCACCTGGAAACTGACGGATAGAATGAACATTGTAGATGCCTTTGAAATTCTAGAAAATTTGATTTTCTGACTAACTAGGACACTTACGCCAAGCTGGGTGACTTAGTCCCATATTAGGGAAATTGCCTAGAAACTTATTTCTACCAAATGGATATTCGGAACTGCAAAAACCTCTAAGAAACTAGTGCAGTGGGACTAAGTTAGCACTATTGGTGACTTAGTCCACTTAGGATTTTTCTACAAATCTAAAAGTGGAAATAGAATCCCACAGTCTACAATCTATTTTTTGATAGAAACCTAGATCTAAATCTATGAAAATACTTGCAAAATAGAGTATAAATTCATTTCTAATAGGGATTTTCCTTGGTCAAACCCCTAGCTAGTATTTAAACCTTGAAAGGGATAAAATATGCATAAAACCCTAGCCCTAATTGTGTCTAAGACTAGGAAGTCTAAAAATAAGATGCAACCCTATTCTAAAGTGCAAGAATAAGATGCATAAATTGATTTAGAACAATGCAAGACTTGTTCTAAGAGACACTAAATCACATTAGAAATGAATCTTAATGACATACAAATCTTCCTTGGGCTGAAATTAGAGAGAAAATGGAAGATGGAATCACTTTGAAAATAAGTCCTTAGGCTTGATTTGATGGCTAGTTGCATCTCATCAACCTAGATTTCTCCATGATTCTCCATAGGCATCCATTATCAACCCTTTGCAATGTGAGATCTTAGATGAAAAGTGAGCTTGAAGACCTGCAAAAACTCTAATTTTCTACCCTAAAGCTTCAACTTTGTTGTACATAGACTAATAAATCTTCTTGCAAAAGATATTTGACTCTTGAATCTTGAATTTGCTTGATGAAAAATGACCTAAAAGCATGTATTTATATGAATCAACACATAATTATTCATTATTTTAACTTCACAGGCCAACATCCATCAAGAATTTGAATTAAGTCAGTGATTTTCCCACTCAAAAGTGAAAAATACCTCAAAAGGGACTAAGTCGCCACCTTGGGTGAGTTAGTCCCACCAAAGGTTTTTGAGGTGGGTTTTGTGGAATTTGAGTATCAATTTGAATGTTTCTTATCGGGATTTGTATGATTTGTGAGTGGAATAGGCCTTAAAGTCCAAAATAATGAGCATTAGGGGCCTATAAATGCAATTTTTAACAAGTGATTAATGCAAGGATGTTTAAAATAGGATCAAATTAATTGCAAAATTACCTCTTTCTTCAAGAGTATACATTTTTTTGTAACACACCTAGAGTTGATTTGGAATGCACTTAAGGTGGATTAAAAACTCATCAAACGCTTTATGTATGCTTGGAAACATGGAATGTAAAACAAATGGTTGGCTTAAAGAAAAAGAAACAATTAAAGTAGCTACGCCAACTTGTCTTAGATGATGAAGCAAAACAAAAAGCTGATGAAGAATGAAGGATTCATATGGAAAGGAGAAAGAAAGAGGAAGAACTTTTCTGGGTGATGCAACAAGAGGAGCAATTTGAATGTATGAAGTCTGAGAAGAAAAAAGAAGGAAAAGAAGAAAAAGAAGGATAAGGACCACAAGGCTTATGATTCTTAGATGGAGGAACCTGATGTTTCCATGGAAGATGAGCCAAATTATACGAGTGATAAGGCACAAGATGATGCATAAAATTCCCAAGATCTTCTTGCAACTACAAGTCTAGAAGACTTTGATGATGGCGAGACAAATTCTCCAGTTTCAACAAAATCACAAAGGAGACATGCATAGTCTGATTCTGAAGATGATGAACCATTGCAGAAAAAGAGACCGAGGGAAGATGATCCATATGATTATGATGTCTATGCTTCCTGAGCTTTAACCAAACCTAACCATTGTAGAAATAGATTCCAAGAGAAGATGATGCATATAATAACAATCAATAAGCTACCTCAAAATTTTAGTCAAGCAAATATGCTTTGTCCCTTCCAAATCTATTTGACATAGTTAAATGAGATCTTATTAAAAACCTCAAATGAATCATATGTATGTTATCTTTTCATTTTCCTCTTTCTTATTTTTTATGGGCAACTTATTTTAGTCTTTATTTTAGAGCATTTTTTGTGTCCTTTGATGCATTAAATGCTTTATCTTTCTATTAGATTCTATATTAAAAGAACCTATAATTGAAAATAGATTAATTCATCTATTTTTATTTTATAGTCCCAAATAGGTGGATTAAATTATTTTGTTGTTAAACAAATCTTGTACAATGTAATGTCCCCTTTTTGAAATGAAACCAAATTGAAACTCAAATGCTTATCATTCATTTCCCATGGGCCTTGGGGAATTTTTCTCTTAGAAAATAGGAGTATAATAATAACTCAAGAGGATCTTAATGTCATAAAAGGGTCCACTTAAGTGTTATCATAAAATATAATTATAATGAAGATTTCCTCAAATATATTGAAATTATTGTATCTAAGGGTTAATTTTTCTAAGGTTAGATTATCAAATCAATAAAGTATATAAACCCAAAGAAAACTATTAAGCACAATGGAAACTAAATAAAACGATTATACCTATCATCAAAGTTTCCTTGATTTACCTTCATAGCACTTTCTAACTTGTTGATTGTTGTGTTACCTTCAAATTGAATGTACGAGCAATGACTATGATGAAGTCCTAAACAAGCTTAGAAGGATTTTGAACATATGTCTATACCTATGAGAAAATGACTAAAATTCCTATGTCAAGAAATGTCTAAAAATTGATGAAATCACAATATGAAAATAAAAATACTACAATATATGAGAATGAGCATAAGTCTGACTAGTCCAAAATGTGAGCAAAATTGGCATTTTATAAAAAATGAAATTTTAGACAAATGGACAAGATCGACTTTTTGACAGAAACCTAAAATCAGAGGACAATATTTAATGTGATTATCCCTAATCAGGGTTAGGGAATAATCATTAAATGAGTGGTCGAGATTTCATCTGAGAAGATCGAATCAATGATCGAGAATAAACGAGATAATTAGTTAGAAGAATAAATATTTTCAAAAATCAAGAAGATAAAGAGTACCTGATTTGTGAGATTCAAAAAATCAATAAGATAAGAGTTGAATCGAAAAGCAGATCTGAAAAATTAGGAATCAAATAAAAGTTATTTGATTTTTTGAAGGAAAAATATTATTTTGAATTAAAAAAAAAAAATTAACTCAAAAAGGAGGAAAAATCATATGACAGTAAATAATTAAAATCTTTAATCATTTACTAAATAGCGGGAAAATTAGAAAGTGGGATAATTTAAATAAATGATTTTATTTAAATTAGAAAGAGCCAAGAGACAGGGAGTGGACAATTTTAAATAAATATCTTTATTTAAAATTAGAAAAAGTGATGATGGACGATAATTAAATAAATTAAATAATTTATTTAATTATAAGAGGTCATGAGTTATTAATGACTCATTAAATAAATAAAACTTATTTATTTAAATAATCAGGAGGAAATAATGGACAAGGATAATTAAATAAATTAAGAAATTTATTTAATTATGAGAGACATTAGATATTTAGTGATGCTTTTAAATAAATTTTAAAATTTATTTATTTAAATAATCAAGAGGAATAAAAGATATGAATTATTTAATTTATAGTTGAATTTGGACTATAGACGAAATATGATAAGACATAAAAATGTGGTTTGCGAGTCTAGGCCATTTTTATGTGTCTACAATTATAAATAAAGGATGTCTCTTATAATTGAAATCTATTTTAAATAATTCCTCTCAAATATCAATCAAAGGTCATGAAGGAAATTTGAAGAGTTATTTCTTTGGAGGAAAACTCTATTTAAGAGAAGACAAACAAGGACGAGGATGCATAATGATCAAGCATTTTATTTTTTTGATTTCTACTCCCTGTTGGAGTTTTGGACTTTGGTTCAATCAGCTTGATGACAAAAAATCTCTAAGACTGGAATTGGAGGATGAAAACCCACAATTCCTTGGAGTGATTTCATATAGGAGTCACCATTGAGCTAAACTATTCAAATTCCAAATTTATATTAATATTACACTTGTGTTGAAGGGGCATTCTAACTGGTAGAGTAATATTGCATTCTTTTTGGCCAAAAATATATCAAGTTTGTGGCTACCATCTACCATATACCATTAGAGCATGATAATGATTTCCTTATCATCACTAATTGTTGTTGATACATTCCATCATTGGTGTAGTTGTCAAAAAGGTTTCATACAGGTAGTCACTAGCTTCCACATATATAAATTGCATCATTATTTGTAGGGTAGTGTTGCAAGTTAGGGCACTTAGATATATAGTGGATCCATGTGGTATGTGTAGCACTTGTACTGTTGTTGAAACAATAATCTGAGTTTAGATTATGGTTTGAAACCCTTTAAAATCATATTTGATGAAAGTATCAAGAATATATGATCTATTGTTGTTGAGGATTTAGGACTATTGGGATGAACATAAGACCATATTGTATGCTTCATAACATTTATTTTTAATTTTTCCATAGACCAATTTTCCTATCAATACAAGTATTTGATTTATTGCATTAGTATTTTTCATTTTCAGACATTATCTAATCTACAAATTGGGTCCATGTTGTTATTTATCTATATTGTACTCTATCTATGAAATATCTCAATTTGTGTAATAAAAAATGCTAAAAAGGAGGGCATAAATTTGGAAAATACCTAAAAATAAGAAATTTATAGAATTGGGGACATTACAATGGTATCAGAGTTGGATCTTGTTGGCCTATGTGATTTCCTTCTTATACAGTCAATTGATAGATCCAAAAAGTATTATCAAATGGAACTTAGAAAAACTATCCATTTCCTATGAAACAATTAAAGTTGCACAAAGTGAATTAGATGCAAAGAATTCTTATGTGGAAATTTCACTTTGAAATTGGAATTATTTTGTAGCTTTTTGCAATGATAGGAGGGATCCAAAGAATGAGGCAACACATCTTGAGAAGGATAGAGAACTATATTGTAAAGTGTTGGCACAAAGACCAGGAAATGTTTATGTTGCAAATGGGGCAGCCATTGTGCTAGCTGAAAGGGGTCAATTTGATATTGCAAAGGAAATTTTTACATAGGAACAAGAAGCTACTGCAGGAAACATCTTTGTTTAGATGCTTGATGTGTGGGTAAATCTATCACATGTTTACTTTGCACGAGGAAATTTTATGCTTGCAGTGAAAATTTATCAAAATTGTTTGAGGAAATTCTATTTTGGAACTGACAACCAAATTTTATTATATTTAGCTCGAACACATTATGAAGTAGAATAGTGACAAGATTGTAAAAGAACATTATTAAGAGTAGTAGATTGTAACTATTGTAAGTTGCCAATCAAAAAGCTATAGATTTTGTGTTTAATGTAATGAGGGTTTTGAATTACCTCTAAATTCACTATAGAGGGCATCCCCAAATCCAACTTTGTTGTAGATTTCAAATACTTTGCAACAAACACCAAATTCCTTGCTTGTCTTTTCATAATTCTCTAGGTCCTCTCTAAACAATCTTAATCGCCCATGCAAGTGTTGTAACTCAAAATACCTTAGTGTAGTTCATGTTCCCAACTATTGTAACTCAAAATGAGGCACCTCAGTGCCAAGCTAACTATCTACAACTAATGAATGAAGTGAGGTTTGCAATGAATGTGAATAAATGTGAATAATTTGAATCACGCCAATACATCGCACCAATAATTGGCCAAAATGTTTTTTTTTATTTTTTCTAATTTATATTTGGTGACTAGCTATTTAGTCATTTTCTTTTTGTGACTAAATAATATTTTAGTCAATGACCAAAGTAGTCATTTATTTACTCATTCATAGTTAAGTTGCCAAAAATTAGTAGAATTTAGTCTTTTTTAGTTAGGTATGTGTAAGATCATGATGGGCCAAAAAGTGGTGATACGATGTGGTTGATAACTTTATTTTTACCCAAAATTGATGAAATGAAAATGGTTTTTAAAGGAGATTCTCAGCTTTCCACCAATATAAATTATGCTTTACTTTGAATTTAATAAATAATTATTATTGATTTTCTATTTGAATGATGACTAAAGTCCTGATTGATAGGTTGATTGAAAATCATCTATAGCTTTCAAATGGTGTCACATTTTTTGAATCCAAAACATGTGTCACATTCTATGCTTCACAAAAAATAGGATTAAAAAAAAAAAAAATTCATGAAGTTTTAACCAAGTTAAGGTGGTCAAACATACGAGTTTTTATATTTTTTAAAAGTTGTAATAAAAAAATCGTAATTAATTATTTAGTTGGAAAAAAATACAAAAAAATATGCATCACATTGGGACATGAGTCCTTTACTTATATTTAAAATCTTATAAAAAAATATTATCATTTTATTGTGGTTAGGGTGGTCAGATAGACACCTACTTCTTATTTTTTCCTTAAAATTTAAGTAATACTGCATTGAAATTTCAAATTTTCACCAAATAGATTTTTTTAAAATAAACCCAGTAGTTTAGAAACTACATTCAATTTGCTATAGATTCTATTCTTACATATTTTTTAAATAATATAGATAAATTATCCAAATTTTTACATCAAGTGGCCTAACTCTGATTTTTCTAAATTTTTCACCACTTAATGGCTTATTTTTTCCATGATGATCCCACACATACCTAGTTGTTGTGACTAGTTGTTGTGACTAAAAGTTTTAATCACCTAGTCATTTATTTTCAAAATTCTACTAGTGTATAAATTATATTCTTATCAGTGTCGCAAGGTGCCACATGTTAGCATGGTATGATTTCTAGCAAGACCATGACCTTTTATTTTTTCAATGGAATGTGAAGGTGCCACATGGTGGCCCCACATGATCTCTCTAAAGGATTTTGTTCCCTTTTAAGGTATTTGAAAGAAAAGAATGCCATGTGTTGGTATCATAGAGTTTCTTGGGTGTTGCAGGAAGGAAAGCCTTAACAAATCCCACTTGCATGCCATGTGTCTGAGGCATAGAGTTCTTAAAAGGGAAAAGTGAAGGGAAGCTCAAGGGCAATTAGATGGTGTTGCATGTTGAAGAATGAAGATGTGCATGCCAATTCTACTTAAAGCACACTCATCCAAGCAATTACAACTAGAAATAATTAACTATCCATGTGTTAGTATGGTCTCAAGATTATGAGCACAATGTTTATTAGGCAAATGACTGTAATGATTTCCATGATGATGATCCACAAGCATTGAGTAGTGTGGAATGTTTTCAGTTACATTTTTATTTCTTACACTTGAGGGTTTTTCTCTACATGAGCCTATGTGTGATTTATAAAAAGGTTATTTTCACCATCTTTGTAAAAAGAGGACTTAGAGAATCAATCAAAAAGAATATATTATTCTGTAGACGTCAACATTTTGTGCTCTTTTAATTGATCAATAGAAAGCAAAACATATTATTTAATTGTTCCTAGATAGCCTTTACTGTGTGTTTTATTTTTGTTTCTGATAACTTTGATGCTTTGTATCATTTATGAATGGATGTTAATGATAGGTTGTTATGAGTTTTAGCTTATATGGTTTCTAGCCCAACTTTGTATATTATTGAACCATTTCTTATACTCTTTCATTTCCTACAATGATTTACAATTAGTTATTGTATTATGCTTGTTGGTGAGCAGTATTTATAAGGGTTAAAAGTGTTAGTAGAATAACTAGGTTGCATCATACTCCAATGAGCCTCAGTGGGTGCTTCTTGCAAAAGGATCTGAATGCTATGTTTTGTGCCTACTTAGCCTTAAGGATTTTATTCTCTTTTCAACAATGAAGAGTTGATGGAACTTTGTGCTCATTTATTTGGAGTTTTGTGCCTCTATTATTTGAAAGAGAGATTTGAACTGTTGTAAAATATTTGGCACATCACCTTATATTATATTTTCTTATGTTCTTTTCCTTCTTCCCCTTTCCTCCCCAAACCAAGAACAAAGAGTTGGATTCTAAAATCTTGAATGTTTTCCAGTGGAGCACAATTTTTCCCCCATCTATTGAACCTCCCATAAGTGTGTTACCTTTGAAGTGTAAGCTTTAAGGATCAACAATCTCAATCAATTTAACCTCCCACCCCAATTTTTTTTTACTTTTATTTTAATATCATGACATACACAAAAAATTATGAGTCTAGGCACCCTTACACTCAATGTAAATGAAGTATTTTGTAAGAATATATTTTTGGTTGATATATGATAAAATAGTTTGGCATTTAACATCCTACATACGAGTAATTCATAAATCACTTAGACTCAATTAGTAATGAACTATATTTTCTTATGTCATAGGGTTGTGATTAACTCATGAAGGTTGTCAAAAAACTTTGAGATAGTCATAACCTTCTCCAAATTTCAAAGTAATATTGAATGATGAATGTTGAACCTTAAATACTAAATATTTGAAAAGTTACAAGTTGAATGATAAACCTTAAACCCCTAATGATAAATGTTACACCTCTAGACTAGAACCCTATACCTTAAAGATTGAGCTTTAAAACATAAGATGAAATTCATAATTGGTGAACAAAATTTGAGACACAAAACTTAAATGCAATTGAATGCTAATATTGAATATTTGAACATTTTAATAAAAAGATGAACCTCAAAGGTGAACCCTAATAACTAAACTATTAATGAATTGATATTTAACCCATGCAAATAAAAAATTAACCTTAAATATTAAGAGATAAATCTTGAACCATGATTTATCCAAATATTAGAAACTATATGTTGATTGAAAAATTGTAAGAGAGGGGAACCAACCAAGTCAAGGCCCTAGGTCACAAAGAGCCAAGAGCGGAAGGTTGTACAAACTTACTTCACTCTAAAGGGATGTTTTTAGGAATAGGGATCGAGAATGATGAGGAAAATAAGGTGCCTCAATCACTCTACAGATCTAAACTTTAGTTTGGGCTAGGCAAGTTGGTTTTTGGAGTCGGTACTATACCTCAAACAACTCTCTGTCTGAGGATGACAATGCAATTCTTGGACATCAGCACGGAATGCTCACGTCTCTTGGGCATGCTGGCATCTATATGCTCAAAAAATAGCGAACACAGTATGAACTACTCAAAAACTAACTAATCAGCCTAGCTAGTCAGTTTTGATGGGAAATATAGAATAATAAGGTAGGAAAGATATAAACAAAGATGATAAAGGAGGTAGATAAAGGCTCAAATAATAAAGATAATCTCACAAAAATGAACGTTCACCAGCTAGCTCCAAAATTATGTTCTCCTACACACAAGAAAGAGGGGAAAATTGTTGGGGTTGTATAGGGGCCTACCGAGCAGTCAGACCCCTATTTTTGTGTTTCCACCTCTATGAATAGCTAGATGGCAACAAGAAATAAATATATGATAAATAAGTAAAGAAAGAAGGATGCAAATAACACTGCAAAATATTAAAGAGATACTAAACCAAATCATAAAGGAAAGGAGCAAAATGTTACCACCTCCATCAAGAGCTCACTAGCCAATGGAGGAGAAAGAAGGCTTCAACAATCACCACAACCTCAACTGTGATGAAGGGAGGTCTCACAAAACCTTAAGCCCATGCTATAATGACTTACTTCACACTTTCTTTGCAGAGTTGACAGAGTGTTGTTGCTACAATAGAGTGTTGAAGTGATACTTGAGAATGGAGAGAATGCTGGAAAAATGCTTGAGTGTGAGAGAAAGATGGATTGAATGCTTAGAGATCCAAGTGAAGTGAGAAGGAATGAATTTGAAGGAGAAGGAAGAATCTGTTATTTCTAGGGCCAGTTGGTCAAAGAGGGATGTTACAAATTGACTCCAATCAAAAGTGTAACACCTCTACCAACTTCAAACACAAGAATCCATTAGGGACGTAAGCGTGCCATGCAGACATTTGGATGCCACACGTGTGTCCTCAAAAAATATTCTCCTATTGACACAAAGGAAAGATGCCAAGTGGAAGGAAGGCAACTTGCTGATGTGGAATTTCAACTTTGGATTTTGTTTTCTAAGGTGAGGATGTGTAAAAGGGGAATTTGCATAAGGGGTGAAAATTCACTCCTATACATATTTCCCCCACTTTAGTGAGCACAAATATTGATGAGTGCTTTAGTAAAGTAGATCAAAGAGTTGGTAAGGTTAGAAATTTATACTTGAACTATCAAGGAAGTAGACCACAATTTGGCAAGCTCAAAAGTGTAGGGTAGGAAAAGGGCTCCATAGCCCCACATAACTATGAAGCTATAAAATGAAAGCATCTTATAGGATTGTAGACCTGCAAGGAGGTGACCCCCAAGATCCCTCACATGAAGGAAGCGCCAAGAATTAAGTGCCTCACAGGCTTGCAAACCTACAAGGAAGGTGTCCTTGAAGATCTCTCACATGAAGATCTAGAAAAAGTTCCCAATAGGCCTGCAAACCTATAGGGAAGGTGTCCTCCAAGATATCTCACATGAAGGAAACCTAGAAAAAGCACCCTATGGGCCTGCAAACTTGTAGGGAAGGTGTCCTCCAAGATCTCTCACATGAAGGAAACCTAGAAAAATCACCCTACAGGCCTGCAAACATGTAGGGAAGGTGTCCTCCAATATATCTCACATGAAGGAAACCTAGAAAAATCTCCCTACGGGCTTGTAGACTTGTAGGGAAGGTTTCCTCCAAGATCTCTCACATGAAGGAAACCTAGAAAAAGTTCCCTATATGCCCACAAACTTATAGGGGAGGTGTCCTCGAGGATCTCTCATATGAAGGAAACCCAAAAAAATCCCTACAGGCCTACAGACCTATAGGGAAGGTGTCCTCCAAGATCTCTCACATGAAAGAAACCCAGAAAAAGCACCCTATAGACCCACAAACCTACAAGGGAGCAATCCCCAAGATCTCTCACATTGAGGAAGCTTAGAGGAAGCACCTTACAGGCCTATAGACCTACATTGAAGGTGTCCTCCAATATCTCTCACATGGAGGAAACCCAAAAAAGGAGAGCCCTTAAAGTCAGAAAGCAACTTTATAGGCACACCTACAAAGTGACATGTTTACCCGCAGATAGAACATGTATAAAAGCAGCCACACAGGAAAGTAAGCGGATAGTCATGCATACCATCAACAAGTTGGAAAAATTTCAAATGGGTGCCTTGGGAACCTAGTATGAAGAAAGGGGTCCACCAAAGGGACATAGTGTTTGAAAGTGCAGAAGAGATATCTTTTCTCAAATCAATTCAACACCAAGGAATCCTTGTGAAATATGTTCACTTCATCATGGAATTTGAAAGGAAGAAGATTTTCCCTAATGAGGGGAAGGTCAAAGTTGCTTCCTCCTTGAAGGAAGTTTCTCAAGTTCTTTCTTTATGAACCTATGATAAAAGAAACATGTTACATTAGGTCCAAATCGAGAATGCAATTCCTTGAAAAAGTTTGCATAGATTCTTGAGAAAATATTCATTGGAAATGAATACATTTTTTGAAAATCAAAACTTAATGGCATTGTCACACATGAAAGGGAAAACTAAAGCAAAGAAGAGAGAAAGATAAGAAAAGAGTGAAAAAGAGATGATCACAAAAAAAGGGCACATGGGTGATATGATATTTCGAGGGGGTCAGAGCTACTCATAAAAATATATATAAGTATAATAATATTATATAAAATGAACTATCATCAGCCCCCTACTATATCAGACCATGTGAAGAATGCACAAGAAGAAAAAGTAAAAATAAAAAAATAGGTAAACATGGAAGGGGAGCCTAAATGCCCCCACTGCTTTACGTCATTCCCAATTTTCTAAAAATCAATAAAAAACATGGAAGAATGATGATACAAATAGAAGAAGGTTTACGAAAAAAAAACCACGCCTGTATCCAAGCACCAACAAGGGTGAAAAGGGTCATCCAGGAACACATAGCATGATCATAAGGGGAACACATCACAACAAAAACACATCTTCTCTAAAGATAAAGAAGAGACCTCCCCCTAACACTCATCGACCAAGAGATCATCCACTTCCCACTCTAGATCATCATAAGGGGAAAGAGGACGAGCTTGCAGTGGTGGAATATTAAGAGGAGGAACTTTTGACCTTCCTTTAACAAGTGCTAAGGAAGAAGGCCCCGCAAGGTCTCCTCCACTCGGCTCTTACGGAGCTATGGTAAGAAATTTTGTGAAGATTGTCGACAAGGTCGAAACTTCATCTAGAGTGTTAAACATGCACTTTTATAGAGTGACATGTTGTACCTCAATGGAAAAAGAGGGTTGTGCCTAAGATTCACCACTAGGTTCACCAAGTGACTCGAGAGTAGTGATGAACTCAGGGGAAGCTGGGGCTAGTTCTATTACTAGGATGGAACAAGCCAGTGCAGGACCACCCTTCAGAAAAGGTGGGCTCTTCTTACTTCCTCCACTACTGGAAGGGCCATCCTCCATCTTTAGCTTTGTCAGGGGATGTGAACTACCCACAAATGAGGTAAGAGGTGTGGAGGAGGAGGAGGAGAAAATTACAGTAGATACTACCAAAGTTTTTGACATATCCATGGGTTTAGGGAAATGAGGGACGTTCAAAAGAGACATCAACAAGGGCAGCTCAATTGAAGGAGCGTCAAATACCTACACCTTTTTGGGGTCTAGCACACTCACAATAGGAGTCAGAAGTAGTACAGAGCTCAATTGAATAGAAGCAAAGGGGAGGAGAGAGGAGGATGTAGCAGGAGGCGTCATCTCCACTTCCTTCCTTTGTAAGGTGACCTACTCAGCTATGAGAGCCTTTCACTGGAACTTTCCTTCATGCATAAGGAAGTTTCTATGACTCTTTGAGCTAGAGTTCAGAGGTTGTGAAGGAGTGGAAGACTTCTGCTCAACCATGGGAATGTCCACCATAGCTATTTATAGTGGAGGGATATGTTCGTTCTCAGTTGTGATCATATGGTTTGTCCTTGATGACAAAATCTCTTTCAGTTAGTTCTCTTTGATGCTCTATCTCAGTTCAGATCCTTATGCTTTAGTATGGCACTTCTTTGATGTCTCTTGGCTATTACAGAAAGTTATGAATGCTATTTATTTGACTAACATAATTTGATAGATGGTTTCTTTGTCAGGATGGTTCTCCTTGCATACCATAGGCGTATTTCACATGATTACAAGCCATTTGATTACATTCTTTGAACTCACATTTTTGAAGGCATTACAGTTACCTTGGTTCTAACATCTCATTTGTCTAATGGTATTGGTTGTTTCTCATTCAGGCTTACACATATTGGCATGAGAATGCTAGGGTTTCGCCGATCCATTTTTCTGATAAACATCTATGTTACCTTTTGGCAAGACATTTCTAATGTCACGACGATTTGATTTTACATACAGGCAGCTTTCGGCATCACATTTGTGTGGTTTTGGTGATAGAGGAAAGGTCTTTCAGTAGGAGTTTTACCATCAGTCTGAGGTCATAGCGAGATTGTTATGTCTCACCGACTAATACATGAGGTGGTTCATCAGTGTAAGTAATCCCTATCGGCATGTTGTTTCATTGAGCGCTTTGTGTCTTTCCAACCGACACAAGAAAGATCATATTGACAAGAGTTGTGGCGTTGAGATAATGTCCTCATAAATTCTTCGGGTCTCACTGACAAACACATTAAGGATTCACTTCAGCCTAACATGTTGCTTTCAGTGCAAATTCATAGCGGTTTCATTTTGTCACACCGATCGACAACTAAAAGAACAGCTCGGTGAGAGATAAGGTTATCGGTTTGAGGTCTCGGTGAGTGACCTTCGGTTTCGCCAATGGAAAACAATGAAGGACTTTGTTAGCATGAAGATTGATTTGTCACAGTGACACACCAGATGAATAAAGGGCTTTCGGTGTGACTCAATGATCTCTGTGGGACCTCTCCTCGATTTTGAAATGTCTTGGTGAAAGTGAATGGGAGATGCTTCTTAGCGAAAGTTTGCTCTTATCTCAGCAACTCAGGGTGTATGAAGTAATCTCAGGGAAACATAAAGCTATAGCAAAGCGGGTGAAACAAAAAGTGCATTTTGGTGAGAAACTTCTTGGAAACTGGGAAAACATTAAGGGCTCTTGGGAAACATATTGAGATCGATATAATATCTCTTCGACAGTGGAAAGTCACAGCAAAGACGAATAAGACAAAGGAGCAACTAATGACATAATTGTTTTGGTATGACATAGTGTGCTCTCTGAGAGGTCTCCCCGAGAGCGATATGTCACAGTGATAAGTTTGATCACTTGGGTTTTCAGTAAGACACAGGATGCTCTATGAGAAGTCACCCTGACTATGCATTTTCTTAGCGAAGGCGGATGAAGGATACATCTCGGTGAGAGTGTGTTTTTGTCACAGCGACTCATAATGGATAAGGTCTTTCGATGAAACATAATGAAATCTATAAAATTTCTCCCCGATAACAATTTGTCATAGCAACCCACATGAGAATGAAGGTTACATTTCGGTGAGAGAATTGTTATTTCTTGCCTACCGCTGAGAATGAAATACATTTCGGTAAGACTCATGAGTTTTGATGTAGAGTCTCAGCGAACCCGTCAAGTCTTGCCAACAAAGTCTAATGTATGGCTTTCGGTGAGAGGTTGGTAATGTCTCGGCGATCAAGTATGTATCGCGGGGTGTTTCGGTATGACATAAAATAATCTACAAGATGTTTCCCTGATAGTTTTAAGTTACAGCAACATATATAGGGTGGATGGACTCATCGGCAAGAAAAACCATGTGTCATGATGACTAATGTGTATCAAGTGGGCTTTCGATAAAATGAAAGGTATTCTATATAAGGTCTCCTCGATTATGAACTGTCTCAGTGATAAACATAGGGATGTCTGACGGTGATAAAGTTTCCTTCGGTAGGACTATCTGGATGTCTCAGTGAATGGTTAATGAAGACTCATACACTATGGCCGACATGTGATTTTCTAATTATAGTTGCATGCCAACATCATTTGTTGGCATCAAATCTCAGAACGGTTACATGGCAAAATATTCTCTGAGATTTTAGAGGTAATGATTTTCTGTTAGTGGGTAGTTGTGGTTTTAATGAAAATCTTTTAGTTACAATTTGAAATCTCTAGATTCAGCACAAAAATTAAAGCTCTCTGGATAGGCATTACTCTTGATTTTTACAATCATCTACAGATCATCATTATTCAGCTTCATATTCAAATTAGCAAGAGAGTTTTAGAATCTTGTGAAAAATGCTTTTTGAAGATTTCTTCATAACAAACATACTTGAAATGTATATAAAAAAACCTGTATTGAAAAACTAAAAAGAGGAGAGTGGGAACTGGATGTAATTCTAGAATATTGTTCCTAGGGTATTAGAAGCAAAGAGTTATGAGCTTTACTAAAAATAGAGAGATCCTTTAAGATATTATTATTTTTCTGAAAATAATTTGAGGGGTTGGTGCTCCTTGAAATTGGTGTTTCAAAATGATGGTGCTCCTTGATTTGGTACTCAAAAATTAGCCTATAAGGCATTGTTAATGGTGGTTTTTGAAGATTAAGCTAGTAAGGAAGTTTAGGAGTGGTTTTTCTACCCCAGGAGGGTTTTCCACTCGACAAATCTTTTGTCTCTTTGTTCTTTTCTGTGCTCACTACTTTTCTGTGTTGTTGTTTCAATTCACTGTTGGGATTATTTTTGTTCTCAATTCTGTTTATGAATGATTACATTCAACTCATGAATGCATTAATCAAAGTAATATTGAGATCAAATATGAGCTATATTTTGGCAAATGCAAGATATCTCACTCAAATCATATTTTCATAAGTTGTCTAATAGACTGAGTTAATGTTGTCATATCTTTGTGCTTTCAAAAGTGATTACTCTATTCTTTTGTTGAAAGAAAAGGAAATCAGAATGAAAAATCTTGGTCGAAGTTGAAAATTTTTTGACACTGATTCACCCCCCCGCTCTCAGTGTATGTCCATAACTCCAACAGGATAGGCTCCTAAATGGACTAGTAGGAAGAGATTGAGAAACTACAAGGAGAGTCAGTTCCAATGCCTTGGCAATGGGCCTCTTCCCATTTATTACTTTTGGAGAAGGAGCAGTGGGAGGCCACAAAGGCCAGGACATAGAGGATTCCCCTCGGGGACCTTTCTTCCTACCATACTGAATGGACCTAGGCTCCATGGGTAGAATAAGAAGCTCAAATGCAGGATGCTTAGGCTTCTACCAAATGGGCACCATAGGATTCTCTCACAAATGCAGAACAAAATTATGGCACCACAGTAGGCCAAGAGGGAGCATCAGGTTAAACAATGGAAGAGGAAGAAAGAGGATCTTGGGACCCCTTCTCTTCTTCTCTTCTATGTGCCTTGGCGGCATCACTATTAGCTTTTAAGCAAGCCCTATATGAAATAGCATAAGGCAATGGAGGGTATCTCACTCTAGGTGTTAAGCACCCTCTCTTGTAATTTGTATAAGTCCAATACAAGAGGTCCTTCCTAGGTGGAAGAGGACCAATGAGCATAGGCCAAGAGTAATCTAAGGAGTAACTACCATGCTCAACTAGTGGTCTATAGCCAATGTCATGGATCACATGTATGAAACCCTCATAAATAAACCTTAAACATTTTTGCACAACCAAGGGAAATACATTCATAGCTACTAACCATGGGATACCTAGCTTCACTCTAAAGAGTTTAGACCCCAAGATTATATCGAACAAAACATTTATGGATTTAGGTCTAACCAAAACCGAAAAGTAAATACACTCAGAGGAGGTACAAAAATTCTATCGTGCGTGAGGATGGTGCTCATAGGTGTGTCATACCTATTTTTATGCAAAAATTTAATTAGCATGATCTCCTCAGTTATGATATTTACTTGAGATGCTAAGTCAACAAGAACACCTGATATGATGTTTTTGTTAATTCATGCAGGGATATAGAGAGGAGATGGTTCTCTATTAAAGCCCATTGGCAAATCCTGTGAGGTGAAGGTAATACTAGTACCACTACTCACAAGCTACGCATAGGGGATAGTTTGATGCAGGAAAGAGGCCATCGCATGCACTAAACAACACTCTCACAAAGCCCCCATAAAGGTTGCAAGATAAGATAGTGACCCAATTAAGGTTTCATTGCACAACACTTTCAGAACCTTCCAACCATGCCTACTAGGGGTCACATGTTGGGTTGTAAGGTGAAGGCCTCACAACACTCACACCTACAACACCCCAAGAATATGAGGAAAGGAACTTTCAGAATTGCAAAATGGAACCAAAATGGGTCATGTCAGGTTCACAAAAAATGTAATAGAGAGGGACCAACCACGTCAAGGCCCTAGGTCATAAATAGCCAAGAGTGGAAGGATGCCATAACTTACCTCCCTTTAAAGGGGTGTTTTGGGAATAGGGATCGAGAATGATGAGGACTATAAGGTCCCTCAATCACTTTATAGATCTAAACTTAGTTTGGGCTAGGCGAGCTAGTTTTTGGAGTCAATACTATGCCTCAAACAGCTCTTTATCCGAGGAAAACACCACAGTTTTGGGATGTCAACATAGTGCGTTGGCATCTCTTAAGCGTGCTAGTGTCTGTATGGTCAGATAATAGTGAACATAGTATGAGCTACTCAAATTCTAACTAATCAATCTAGTTGGTTGGTTTCGATGGGAAAAATAAAATAATAAGGTAGGATAGATACAACGAAGATGACAAAGTAGGTAGAGAAAGGCTAAAGTAATAAAGATAATCTCACAAAAATGCACATTCACCAACTAGCTCCAAAAGTATGTACTCCTGCACACAAGAAAGAGGGGGAAATTATTGGGGTTGTATAAGAGCCTGCTTCAGTCAGACCCCCATTTTGGTGTTTCCACCTCCACGGATAGCTAGATAGAAATGAGAGAGAAATATACAATAAATAAGTAAAGAAAGGAGGAAAACAAATAACACTACAAAAGAGTAAAGAGCTACTCAACCAAAGCACAAAGGAGAGGAGTGAAACGTTACCACCTCCACCAAGAGCTCACTAGCTAATGGAGGAGAAATAAGGATTGAACAATCACCATAGCCTCAACTGTGATGAAGGGAGGTCTCACAAAACCTCAAGCCCACGTTGGAATGTCTTACTTCACACTTGCTTTGTGGTGTTGATGGAGTGTTGTTCTACTATAGAGAGTTTAAGTGTTGCTTTTAGAGAATGGAGAGAATGCTGGAAAAATGCTTGAGAGTGTGAGAGAAAGATGGATTAAATACTTAGAGATCCAAGTGAAGTGAGAAGGAATGAATTTGAAGGAGAAGAAGGAAGAATCTACCATTTTGGGGGTCAATTGGTCAAAGAGGGACATTAAAAATTGACTCCAATCAAAAGTGTAATTCCTCTACCAACTTCAGACACAAGAATCTGCTAGGGACATAAGTGTGCCACACAGATATCTGCATTCCATGCATGCATCCCTAACAAATATTTTCCTTCTGACACAAAGGGCAGATGCCAAGTGGATGGAAGGCAGCTTGTCGATGTGGAATTTCAACTTTGGATTTGGTTTTCTAAGGTGATGATGTGTAAAAGGGAAATTTGTGTAAGGGGTGCAAATTCACTCCTATACAAAAATATTCAACCAAGAACCCAAATACCTAAACCTTGATCTTTGAACCTTATGTACCTTAAGCATTAATCCCTAAGCCATAAGCTAAAAATATATAATTAGTGAGTAAAATTTTGTACACAATCCTTAGATTAACATTGAATATTAAAAAATTCTAACTAAAATGTGAATCTAAATTGTGAGCCATAATACTTAAAGTTGGAATGAATTGATTTAAACCCTTCAAAATAAATTTTGGATCTTAAATATTTAATGGTGAATGTTGAACCCTAAATGAAAAAGAATAGACATGACATGATGAATGACAAACCATAATTTATTAATGATAAATATTAAACCTTTAGCCTTGAAATTTATATCTTAAACATTGAGCATTAATCCCTAAGATAAATTTCACAATCAATGAGTAAAACTTGAAAACAAAATTAATTAAACATTGAATGCTAAACATTTAGTATCAAAGAGTTATTATTAAACTTTGAACCTCAATTGTGAATCCTAATACCTATAAATAAATAAATTGATATTAAACCCATGAAAGTAAAAATTAGACTTTAAACATTGAATAATAAATATTTAACACCTAATACCAAATTTTAGACACTATATTTTGAATGATAAACCTTCAATTATTAATGATAAATGTTAAACCTTTGACTCTAAACCCTATGCCTTAAATATTGATGCCTAAGGCATAATACCAAATTTCTAATAGATTAGTTATGTAAGATATTAAATTATTTTTCTAAGTGCAAGTTCCTAATATTGTCCACACATTACATTAGTCATGATTAGTAATCAATGATGTCACCAATAGCTAAGATAACCATGTCAACCATTATAATTGTTATCAAGACCTTCCTTTGCGATTATTGTAGGTTTATATGAAGAACAAGGATGATATTATCATTTCATTATTCTTATCCAATAATTAGAAGATAATTTCAATACGTAGATGAGTACCACCTACCATAGGGGTTACCATAACACTCATGTTTTAGATGTAGGATGCTTAAAAAGACCTAAATTTAGCAAAAATTCTATCATGGTTGTAACATGAGAATGATAATAGAAACAATCATATTCCTTAGACTAGGAGACTTCCACTTAAACATACATAATATAATCAAGTTCATGAAATATTAAGTGATCTTTGAAGAGAATCCCATAAGCCTTGATTGATATAAACACAATATTTTCCATTAATGATTATGAGTGGGGTATGAGTATACCTTGAAAATAAGAAGACTAAAGGTATTGAAAATGATAAGGAAAATATATTTAAACTTCTATGCGAACTTATTCTACTTAGTTCCAAGAAAAGATCTATAATAAAAAATTATAAGTACGGAAGCACCTTCAACATAGTAATATGATGGGTTATTAAAGATATGGTGAGAGATAAATATATGGAGAGAGAGAGTGAGAGACAAGTATAATAATAAAGAGAAGGATAAATAAAGGGAGGAGAGAGAAAGATAAAAATAGAGATAGAGAGATAGAGATAGGAAGAGGGACAAAGAGAGGGGGGAGAGAGAGAGAGATAGAAGGAGATATAAAAAGATAGAGGAAGAGGGAGGGAGATATAAAAAGATAGAAGGTAGGTAGAGAGGGAGAGATAGAGGGAGAGAAAAGTAGAGAGAGATATAGAGAGAGAGGGAGAGTGACAAAGAAACATAAAGGCGAGAGAGGAATAGGGAGAGAGAGATAGAGATAGATGGAGATGTATTTAGAGAGAGGGGGGGGAGAGGAAGAAATAATGAGAGAGGTATAGATAGATAGAGAGTGATATGGATAGAGAAAGAGGGAGGGAGAGAGGGAGAGGGATAAATAGAAGGATATACATAGAGAGATGGATATAAAGGAAGTGTGAATAGAGAGGGATAGATAGTGGGATATATATGTAAAGATAAAAATAGAGAGATAGAGACGGGAAGAGAGAGTTACTCATAATGCCAATTATTTGCAATATACTTATATGTGCATATTGCATAATAGATGAGAATGATTAGGTGTAAAATTTGTGCTAGATATGAGTTGTAGTTTTTTAGCCATAATCATTTCATTTTGATTATTAATAGAAATAATTATTATACTTTTAACTAATTCTCTTATAAACATCAAAATTTATAAACTTATTGATCATATGCTTCACCAAATATCTCATTGTCAAAGAACTAAGTTTAAATGTGTTGTGTCTAGAGAATACAATTATAAAAAATAACAAAAGGATGAGTTTTTTCAATAAGAATTATATTTTATCTTATCTTTTAAATACCATTTTATTATGTGAACTTAAAATACATAAATTTTACGTTCAACATTTTTTAAACATTTTACAAGACTATTTTTGTATCCATTACATTAACTACATGAATTACTAAGGATAAATTTATTTACACTCAATAAAACTTGAACTCTAATAAATTCTTTGTGAACTATTCAACTTTATCCACAATCAAAAACTCTTTAAATTTTTTTTATAAATTTAACTTTGAACCACCATAAAATGTCAAAAATATGTGGAGTTTGAGGAGGTCAGACTGAAATTAAGTGAACATTATGTTATTTGTGAGTCCTCTAAGTCATCACAGTCTCTCTTTAATGGTGAGAGGTGCAGTCCTATATTCCTTGGAAGGGAATGACGCCATTTGGTCTTTTTTAACATTTCTTGTACATTGAAAGAGACTAAAATGATTTGTCATTTTTTTTTTTTTTGGACATAAAGCTGACCTAACTCTGAATGAATAAAAACAAAAAAAATTGTGACATAAGGCTGATGTTGATAATAAGAAGTGTACACGAGAAGATTAAGACCACATATACTTGTAACATATACCCATAAGTTCAAATGCAACAAAATGAAGTCATATTTTCTACCTATATACAAAACTAAGTCAATAATATGTTATTTTTCCATTCGACCAGCCATTTCTTTAATTAACCAGCACAGATCCTAATTCAATCGGCCAGGTTAATAATCAACAAGTCCCACTAGAGAAGAAATTGTGAGGTTTGTTATATATTGAAAGATTAAAAAGATCAAATATTGTGTATATACTTTATTGCCCAATGAGTATTCATGCCAATATTCCTCCAATGCAAAGATTGTAGATGTGGGTATGCATGTACTCTACAAACAGGTCCTTATCTATAGAACTCAGATGTAACTGTTGAATCTCTTATATGATAATCAAAATCTATGTATATAATTCATTGCCCAACGAATATTCATCTCAGTATTCTTCCAATGCAAATGATATTATATGTGAGATGCATCTAATTGCTAGACAAGTCCCTGTTTACAGATGGACAATAAGTATCTATCTGATGCAAAATACTTTCTACGTACTTACTTAAGTATACTTGAAATAAAATCAAAACAATATCAGATATTATATTATATATAGACCAGCCTGTATGGGAAGATCACGCCAGCCCACTTTCTCACAGCAAGGGGCTTTATCCATTATTGTTTTGTTTCTTTCTTGAAGGCCTGCAGCAGCAGAATAAGGCAGGTTTCGAAAGGATCAAAAACAACCAAGATTGGTACCTCCACGTGAAGGATTTGAAGTGATGTTTTCCCCTTCAACACGGTGGAGTTGGTCAACGATATTAACTCTTATGAGGACATGGTATTTATTATAATACGTGTCATCGTGCGATTTATCAATCAAAAGATCGAATGCAAAGTCATTGAATAGATCTTAGCTTTGATGGTCCTATTTGTATTTGTGTCATTGAAGGCCGCATTTTCCTCGTTAATGTCTACGTGGCCAGGTAGTCACCACTAAATCAGAATGCCATTGCTATTAGCTAAGGGAGAGGGCTCCATGTTGGATACGAGATGACAGCGTGGCCCCACAATATAACAAGGGTCTAATATAACAATAAAAAGAATCTAGGAAAATTCACTACCAAAAAATTCACCGTCAACAATTCACCGTCGGAAAATTCACCACCATGATAAATTCACTTCATGGAAAATTCACAGCTAACAATTCACCGCCACGGATAACTCATCACATATCCCTTCTTAGATGTCTGAATGTTAATGCTTAAATTGTAATTATAATTGTTTGTAAAATTGTCAATAAATTGTAACTGAGGTTATTCAATATTTCTGTTATTAATGCGATGTAAATTATTCTTTTGCAAAAAAAATCTCAAGGTTTTGGAAACATATATTAAAAAATGCTTATGCGGTGAATTATCCATAGCGATGAATTGTTGGTGGTGAATTTTTCATGAGGTGAATTTGTCATGGCGGTGAATTTTCCAACAGTGAATTGTTGGCAGTGAATTTTCTAGCGGTGAATTGTTGGCGATGAATTTTCTTGAAGCCTAATAAAAGAATCATTTTTTTTTCAAATAGTTATTACGTGGAAGGAATGTCTTTATTTGAGATTCATGAGCTCATTTTGTTTGTGAATGGTTCAAAAGCGTTGAGAGGTCTTGCAAGAATGTTATGGCTTGTTGAAGAAATTAGCACAAGACAACTTCAACCTGAAATATCTAGTACAAAATGGCAAAAAATCTTCTCAATACCTATGTGGATGGAAAGTGCTCATCTCCAGCTTTCCAATGATATCCTATTTGCTGAAATCCAACACTCGAAGCAAAAGATATGAATTTTTGAAAAATTGGCTAAATTTTGTCTACAAAAAACATTTTTTTCTACCAAAAAAGTTTATTTCTAATTTGATTTCTGAAAAATCGGATCACTATTTGTATACAATAATAGGACCCTTGAAATATTTTGATGCTAAGAACAAAACCCAAAAATCAATTTTTGATCTAGCAAGCAGAAGATGAAAAAATAATTTTTTTAACCTTCAACTAGGAGAAAAATGATGTGCGACACTTTTTTGTACAACAATTTTTTTCATATCTGTACAAGATATGCAAAATCTAAAAGATACCTAGTTGAGATTTCAAACCCATCTAGAAAACCCAAAAAATGTTTTTCTCACAAATGAGTGGAAGCTAGATTTTTGAAGCAAAAAACAAAATGGCTCTAATGAAAAATGACTTTTTTCAAACCCCGGCCTGCAACTATGTCAAATGATCTCCAATTTGGATGAAACAAAATCCAAATCTAACTTTTTCAAGCCTTTGGATGCTTTGGAACAGCCAAAAAAGCTCCAAATCATTCAAGAGTGCAAGACAAGAGCATATAGGAGTTTACAAAATTTTAACAAGAAACACAATCTCTCAATCAAGAATCTAAGAACTTAGCTTCCTCAAAACAAAAGCTCTAATACCATGTTAGAAATCTGAAATAAATTGAATAACCCAAAGAGCTTTTTAAAAGAAAATCAAAGTTACATAAACTGGAAAAACATTAAAAATGCAAACCAAGACTCTGAGAGACTATGCAATGTTGATATGACAGAATTGCATTAAGAGCTTCCAAGTTGAAAAGATACAATGCAAATATGCATGAATGGATAGTCTTGCAAGAGTATGCAAATACAAGCTAGGCAGTGACTTTATATAGAACTTAGGAGAGGAGGTAGGTGGCAAATCCAACCAATAGGAATCAACCACAAAAAGTGGAGGATGTCACCAAAAGTGGAAAATAGTTTCACCCTTTAAGAAAGTGGACACCTCATCACTTATCTCCCGGTTATTAAATAATGAACTCACTTTATTATTCTAAGCAAGCTTAGTTAAGTATAGGAAAAATCTAGGACTAAGGGAAAATAAATTAATCCACTAGGAAAATAAAAACCTACACCGGCATATATTATATTTTCTTATGTTATTTTCCTTGTTCCCCTTTCCTTCTCAAACCAAGAAAAAAGAGTTGGCAAGTACAAACTTAACATGGACATAGCACCATAACACTAGATATACACATGGAAAACCAAAGATGAGAAAAACCACAGTGAGAAATTCTACTAGGAGCTACTATCCTAATCTAGCCTCACAATCAATAGTTTAGTTACAATGTTTAAGTGCACCAACCCTGAGGAGACAATAATCCCCTAGCTTAGGAGCACCTACTCCAAGGAAGCACCCACTCCCTACTCTAAGCACCTACCCAGATGTATGATAACACCCACCAATTAGATTTACAATGAAAGATATTGCAATTTGTTCAAAATAACATAGTTCAATGTTGCAACTTGACTTGTAACTGCTCAACACCTTATTGCAGTTTATGCAACTTAGTTCCATGCTCTACACCTCCTTAGTTCTACACTAGGATATGAACCCTGATTAAAACTTTCAGCCTTTTTTGGGTTCCACTCATCCACATTGCCTGTTAACTCTCCCTTTATCTTTTAGTGCATTCTTCGTCGACCTCACAGGACTCATAGATACAGTACACAACTCTATTGCACCTTTTCTATTAGTGCATTCTCTATCCACCTTCAGAGATCATGCATACACTTTGAAGTTCTTCTTTTTTATTTTAGTGTATTCTTTATCCGCCTCAAAGACTTTGATTTCTCCTCTATAATATTCACACACCTTTATTCTATGTAGCTCATCCTAACTTAGCCAATTTCTTATTTTCCCTTTTGTGTTCATCACCGACCATTAGAATCTACCTCAATATATGCACCCCGTACAGATCTTTTGCTAGAGTTTTATATTTACTCTCTCCTGCATGCCATCATATCATTGAGCCACACATTCACTTATCAAAATCAAAGATTTTTCTATTTTTGGCATATTGAAAAGCAAGGGTTTCAATCACATTTAATATATGTTCTCTGTATTAGATCATGATCTGATTCTCTATCATTTACATGTCCATGTCACCAATCTGATCATCCCATCACCAATAAAACTAGTAGCTGGAGTAGTTGGGCCAATTGAATCTACTCTCTAAGTCAGTTTGCAGACAAAACCCTCATTCAGACTATCGTAGCCATTAAGGATTATCAGTTTAAACCCGAGTCACTAATCTACTAATTTTCATGTGACGATCCTTCAATTCACCTTCATTATCCAACCTTTTAAAACAAGTTACCATCAGATTAAAGATCTACTTTAAAAATCATCATCAATATTCACCATATGTAGCTTACCGAGCACAGGGTCAACCAAGACATGTGTCACAAGCCCGCTATCCCATGGAGCTAGATGTGGACCCACCGAATCTTTAGCAGGTTGGCAAGCTAGCACCATCTGTCACCTTTGTCAACGTCATGCAATTCAGAATAGAGAAGTGAGATTCCATATCGATCAATTATTCTCTGCCACCTATCTACACGTTACCATTCATTTTTGTCATCTTCCTCTTTATTCGGTCCCCCAATCCTTATCACAAGCACCATTCGATCAACATCATTGAATCTCCACCACTGTCTATTGTCCCAAGAGGCTAAATAGGGAACCACCACAAATGTAGCAGGCTAGCGGGGAGGTCGTTATATTAACAAGCCTCAACCACAACTGTTGGTTACACTCATAGAAAATATTAACTTTGAAACTTAGGAAGTATTATAGTTGCAAAATATTTTCTGAACCAATAATTTCTAATCAAAGTGGCCGGTCCATGAACAAACCCAAGGGCTTAAGTCATAATTGAAGCAACCTACAATGGTTGATAGGCAATAAACAAAAAAAATAAAGTTTGTTTAGCACCATGACTATAACCATTAGGGTTTATCTGCAAACCCTAAACCTATATGAGAGCAAACATAAAATGAATTTAAGCTCAACCTTTATCATCCAACTCTACAAGTTACACCATTGAGCAGCTCTCAAGAAACCCATATCAGATATGTACATTGATTTGATCTCTTCCAACCAAAAGCCACCATTGCACTATCATTACATCATTTCATGACAACAATGCAACATGCTCCTTGCTATATCAACCTATCCACAGTTTCTTTGATCTCTCCCTTGACATCAATTTCACCTTTTAACATCAATGACAACCAAATTTCCAACAAGGGGCATATGCAATAACTAATGGGGCCAACACCATAGCATCCTCCTCTTGATCAAGAGGATTGGTGGAGCTCAAGATAACTAATTTGATTTATATATAGATATTTTGTACCCATATGTTTGATGTAGACAAATTTCATGATGTATAGACATTCATTGGCTATGGATAGCCTCATGTATATTTTGATGTATATCACACACATTTAATATGTATCATGAAAGTCATTTTTTCTATATATATCATGAGTGATGATTTTAAAGCAACTATTGTATGGTGTTTATTTTATGTTGTGATCTTTTATGATGTTATACTATTATTATGGATGTAGATGTATGTATGTATTGTTGCATGTGTTTCCATGATGTGATATGTATGTTTCTAATGATTTTTGGATATATGATGTATGACATGGAAGATGGTGATGATTTTTTTTGTATTTTCATATCATTATATGATGAGCATGCACGACATATGATATGAGATGGTATTGATGATTTATGTATGTAGGATGGATGCATTTTTTTTGTATGCCATGATACTTGGATGGAAATATTAGTATGGATAAATGAATGAGAATTGAAATATTTAGAATAGGATGATTACGTACATTGATATATGATATGATGAAATAAAATGAAATGATGATGTTGATTGAGATACTAGTAGACCTATGATTATTCTAATATTTTATTGTATATGTGATGAGATAGAATAGATTTTTTTTGTTTTACCATTTATATTATGCCACATAATGTAGAAAAATCTTGATTTGATATAGAAAGTAGAAATGATGCACCAAGCTATGAAGAACCGAGGTGATGTTATATCTATTACGTTGAATTTGACTCTGCAAACAAATACCTGAGTATCCTTGTTCATACTTGACATATTTAAACCTTGTTTGACCATGTGAGAGAATGAAGCCATCAAAGTAAGGAAACCAATACACAGAATGTGTAAAGAACTTGATACATGCACTAGTCGTTGTATTACTCAAGACTATCCCTGCACATACAAGGCAAGTATCTACCAAGGTCATATTACAAGAACATCCAACAAGCACATAAGATGAAAGAAATAAAAATTCCCCATTATGTACCCCTTTGGACATGCCAAGATATTCAAGATCAAGATAGTTTTGAGTGAACGATGTAAATAAGATAAAAATATAAAACCAAAAGAAAAGATCAAGACAAAAATTATCAATGCTATTATATCTCTTGCCAAAGAGTATTGTTTAGTTGAGATCCAAAATGGTGTCTATTGTAGGAAAGATATATCCATCAAGACATTCATTGGATGTTGATTTGTTTTAAAAATGCATAGGCTATTGATATGAAGGTTAATCAACATATTTGATAATGATCAAGACTAATGACTTTGTGTGAAATTTTGTGTGTCACGAAGTGTTGTACCTATTTCTATTTGTTTCACCAAAGGTGAGGGTGACAATAAGTTTATTATGGATGAAATTCCATTGTGGATGAGATTGAAATGAGATGGATGAATTTTTAGTTTATTTTCAAATGTTTCAATATATTTTGACTTTTTGAGATGTTTTGAGGCTATTTTTGGAATATTGACATTTTCTAAGTTTATTTTTGGTATTTTGAATATTTGAATGTTTTATCTTCATATTTATATGTTTATGGATTTTTAAAACATTTTTTGGATTTTTTTGAGATTTTTAACATGTTATGGATGTATAGCAATATTAGAGCTCTTTAGGAATCTTGTTGATAGCCAAGCTAGAAAACTAATGGATCTGATTGATTTCATTGTCGATAGTGATAACATTTTTTGAGGACACACAACATATGCTAGGATAGTGTTGTCAAGAAAGAAAAAAATGAGGATTAGGAAGGATACATCCTAAGATTATGATGGATTGGTTAGATAAGATAGACCAATATTTTTAGCTAGGCTCTAGGAACAAGAACCTGTTGAATGTTTTGATATGATGTTTAAGCGCAAGTTAGATGTATCTGATATAGATTATTTTGGATTAATGTTTGATAATGATGTCTAGATCACAATGTGAACTAGAAGATATAGATCAGTTTTTATTCAAAGCAAGATGTAAGTATCATGCCCCTAATGTCTAGCAATATATGAAACATGCTATGAGTGAATGCATGGATGGATTGATAGGAAATGAATGCCAAGGACTATCCTATGATAAGATAACATTTTCACATAGAGGATGACTACTAGGATAGTGTTGGATGGAGGTCATGTTATTGCATAGAATAAGATAGGATCAACGATAATGATCATGTCAATATTTTACCAAAAGCAAGTTTGAAGTGTCCCCCAAATGGTTGTCAAGATCAAGATGAAGATAGATGAAAATGGATTGTATTGATGGTGGATTTATTATGGATTAGATAATATTCATCCACCTAGAAAGACATATATATATTCTCAATTCTACACATGATGCTTGTTTGCTAGGTTTTCAACAAGGTACTTGACCAAAGTGCCACTCAAGTGGTTTTCACTAGAGGATGATTTTTCTCTTTACTATTTTTATCATTTTTTTGGATTACTTACTTAATTATGTCAAACCACCTAGTAGTGCTAATGTAGATACTTCTATCATGATATGCCAATGATGTTCTATCTAGAGGAGTTGTGTTTCCAAGATAAGGTGCTTGAATGTAACCCCTAAATTTTCTTGTCTTCGTCAATACTAGATTTAACCTTATCTAAATGTGCATATTGTGATAGAGTGCCCTTAGATTCCTTATGATAAAGATTTTTTGCTAGGACAAGTTTAATGCAAGAGTTGAAAATTCTATTTTTTATGAGGGAAGGTAGATTTTGATGAGTATGAGACAGGGATAAATCAATTGATAGTTTAGATAATGGATCTTTGATTCTCCAAACTTGGGAAGATGGGAAATGAAAGGTGGATATAGAATTTTGGATGAAATTAGGACCAACTTGTTCATATTATTTATATGTTGTTGTTGAAGCTTTCTTTTGCATTGATGAACTTTTTTGATGGATGAAATAGCCTTTTATATTTTTCCCCATAGTTTCTTTGATTAATGGAGTTTGATAGGGATTATTTTATTTATTTTAATTTGGGATCCATTTGAATTTTATGTGTCCATATTGATTTCTTGATTCTTTTTCTTGAATTACATGCTCTTTTCCTTTACAATTATTTTCTTCTTGTTGGTCCCAATAAGTGGGTAGAAAGATGCAAGGATGATGGTTCATGATATTGATGGTTGAAGTGCTAGCAACAAGTTCATCATAAAGACTCTTCATGACTCCCATGTTGATGTTTAAATTAGGTAAATTTATCCCCAATATTATGGAAGTATCACTAACATGTTTAAATTCCCTAATCTCTAAATAACCAACACCTTGGTGCTCAAGATTATCGAAAATTTACACTAGTTCTAGGATACCATATTCATGTAGGCCTAATCCTTTTCCTTGATAATTCATCTGCTAATAAATCTTGTTTGCAATTGAATATTATTTTTCTTGGAAACAAGGTGCTAATCCTTCTCTTCTCTATTGTGGACCTTCAAAGGTAGTAGTTTCTTTATGTAAAAGATGGCTTTCCTTGACAAAGGTAAGTGATCCAAGTTTATAAGTCTTAAGTGCTTCAATATCTTGGATATCTTCATGATTAATATCTTTAGTCTAAGTTTGGGATGTGTTAGATTCTATTTTTTTCAAGATGTGTCAACAATTCATAGTCAATGCAAAAGCCTTCTTCGTGATTATTTTTTGAAATGCCATTATGAAGTTCTATGGATTCTACTATAGCTTGATCAGTTGCAAGGATTTCGAGAGTTGGAGACCCTTATTTTGGAAGATTGTCTACATGTCCTATGGAAGAATGTATCTCATGGGTAGATGTAGGAGTGTTTAGTGTCTGAATATGGTCTTATTTTGGATAACTCTATATAGATTGGAGGATACTTATTAAGTCATTGTAGTAAAATTTCAAAGATATGGATTCTTGATCTTGGTTCTTTTCAAAATTATCATTGTTATGCTTTGGATTATGTTCTTAACATAGATCAAGTTCAAAGAATAGATTACTTGCAAAGGACTCTTGGATGTCTTCAAAATTTGGATATGTCACGGGTGAAAGCTCTTGGCTTAGATTTTATTCATTGCATATGAGTATTGTATTAAGGGTCTCTTGATCATCAAGTGGATTTGAATTAAGTGTTGGATTAAAGATATCTTCAATACATGCCACCATGAGGTCAAATGATGTTATTATGTATTGAAATGGATCATTACTGATCTATAAACTCCTTACTATGAATCACTTAACAACTGTTAGATTCATCAAGATACAGATTTAATTTAAGATTGAAACTAATGTTACTTTTGAATTGAGCAAATAAACACATAAAATGCAGGAAAGTAAAGAAGCTGACAAAATCATGCACCAAGAAAAGAGAGAGAAAAGATTTGATAACGGAGTTCACCAGACTTTGGCTACATCTCTGGATCTACAAATATGCATGATCAATGCCATTATTATGATGCAACTTATTTTACACCACAATGGTCTTTCACTGAGTTACAATATGCTTCTAAGGAAGATTCTTGCACTTCAGGCTCTTCCCACTTCCACACTGCAATGACATGATCTATCTGGCAACATGTTCATGCCTAACTCCTTCATCACCTTTACAATGCTAAGCAATGAAACTGCAACTCTCTCTCATAACAAGAGTACAATACATGAGGCATCAAGCCTTTACATAATGACTTAAAAGTCATGAAAATTCTCTCAAAGAAAACAATGAGTTTTTATCTCTTCCTATTCTTCTAAGAGACTACTCATAATTCTCTCAAAAGAATCACTAATTTTTTATCTTTCCATTTCCTCACAAGAGACTACTTAGCTCACAAAAAACTCTCAAAACTTCTGAATGAATCAAACACTTACACCCCCCTTTTTATACATAAATTAAGCCTAAAAAGGCTTAACCATCATACTAAATGCATAACTTCCTAAAAACCTCCCTATGCTTGTCCTTAACCCCCTTTGGACACTTTTCATTTTAACTTATTTCATTAGGGAGGTTGGTTTTTAGCCATAAGGCTTATTTTTGCAAGTCTCAGCCACAAATCTTTAACAAAACCAACTAATGCCAACTATGTTTTAGAGTTTGTTCATGGTTTGGCGGCTATATAACATTATATTAACCAGAGGATCAACAATTCCAACCCTGTCGGCCCCCCTTTTGTCTTTTGTCTTAAATGCACAAATATAATATATCGAAATAGACCCATCATCAACATATAGTGAAAATTTTGTGGCTGGTGCAATGGTGAGCTAGTCGGTTGTTACGTAGGGGGTCATGGGTTCAAAATTGACCATTTTTTTTGTTAAGTCATTCAATGATGGAGGAGTCCACATGTCGCACTAGAAGGCTACCACATAGTAGGATTTGATATGTCGATAGAGCCACATCATCTGCCCAGTCATCTGCCAATTGTTTGCCACGTTATTGCTAACTCAGATGCCATGTCAACAAACCGTATCACTGACATCTTTGTACGAATAGACATGTGTCATCATCTAATTGGTCCATGCCAGATTCATTTTATACGAACTACCACGTGTCACCACCTGATTGGCTGACTTTGTTATCAATTCTGCTAACTAGGTTGTTGCGGTCAGCATTGTTGACCAGTCAACTCTCCAACTTTGACCGCCCATATCTTGCGCATACGATCTCTATTTCGCACAAAACAAACAGCGTTGGAATCATGGTGATGAGCTCTTTGATTTGACACCATTTTTGACCAATTTGGAGATGGTAAAATTTTCACCTTTTTTTATCAACCTCTAGTGCTCCTATTTGACCATTACTTTGACCAGCCATAACTCGCACATCTGAACTTCGTTTTACACAAAACAAGTTGTGTCGGGTTCATCTTTGCGAGATCTCTAGTTTGAGACCACTTTTGCTGGATTTGGAAATAGTCAACTTTCTGGTCAACCATCTGGTATCCTCGACCTTTGCTAAACTTTGACCAAGCATATCTCGAGCAAACAGACTCCTTTTAGCATGCTTCAAATTGCATCAGGAATGTTTCACCATGCTTTATGCATTATGCCAATTCTAGGAGATTTAGAGGTTGTTGTATTTTTGAGGTCTTCAAGATCCACCTAGATTAGTTACTAGATACTGGTGAATGATTTTGATCGTGCTTTGGAAAAGATTCTTGATATAGGTCAACTTTCTTATTATGCAAGGTAGAGGCATAATTAATGTGACTATTTAACAATGAATCTTGAAGATTATCCTCAATAGTGATTGCATCTTGATAAATATGGTCTTGTATAATGTTTTTTAATTTTATGTTTCATGACTTTTTGTTCTATGACATTAGCATTAAACATTGTCATCATACCATGAGGGTTTGAAGTAAGGTTCATAATCAACTTGTGACTTTAGAAGATCGATAAAATTGAATTAGACTAACTTGTTTAACATGAACTCGATTGGCTCCCCTAAAGGAGTGTAGTTACATTTAGTGGTATTGTTGGATTGTAATGTGTTGGTAGGAGGATTCATGTTTTAATTTTTTTCTTGATAGATTTATAAGTTTTGATATTGATTAAAATCTAACATCTAACAAGGCCTTCCAAATTTTTAATTAGAGATACCCATAGTTGTGATATCATTAAAGTAGATATGATGACCCCATGTAGGGATGAAATGGAAGTGAATTTGGACAATAGATCAACATTGACATGTTTTTTGACTTCAAGATTTAGTTTTGCAAATACACCTATGCAACCTTGGACCAATGTTTACATGACGAATTTTTTGCTATTTGGATAAAGATGTCTTGATCCAAGGAAGGTTAGGAGGGGCTTAATGAAGCCAAAAATGAATGAAGGATAAAGATATTTTTATGTTGTTGTTTTGGACTATCAAGATGACTATAGGTTTGTTTTGCAGAAGTCTTTGTTTTGACATAAACTGTTGGTGAAAAATTGGATTTCAAATATTTTTTAAAGTTCTATCATTCTTGACTAATAGTCAAACATGTCAAAATTCAATCAAACATGGTGCACTATTGTCATAAACACGACATGATTTTAAAAAAGTGTCAGTCTATAGACAAATAGTGTGATAGTCAAACATGACAATGTAAAGGTTTGATAAAGAATTTGATTTAAGAAAAATGCACCAAGATGTGCAAACATTACGAGATGCATACAAACGTGTATTTTTGATAAAAATAGAAGCATCAATATGCATACAAAGGTGTTGAAATGTTTACAAAAGTGCAGAGATATAACTAAAGCATAAAAATATTAAAATCAAAGGTGTCAATTTTTCTTAAAGACTTTGAAATTTGATCCTAAGTAAGACTAGGGTTTTGAATTTTTTTGAAGTCTGATATGTGTTTGATTGATCTGGAAAGTGATAGAAAATAACAAATAGCATGTAGGACTGACTCAATTGGATGTTTGGAATTTTTTTGTGTGTCTTCTTCAATGAGACCACACTAATTGGTATCACAAGCAGATTTACAATAAAGGCACACCATAGATACACATCCTATTTTAGTGGTAGATCGGGATTATTAGTTTAGAGTAGGCCCACAAAGAAAATACCATCTAATGAGTAGGTGACTAGAGCATACCAAGGTCATGTAACACCTTGACACCTATCACCTTGAAAGGAAAAGATCCAAAAAAGGAATAATGGTCACCTCAACAAATGTCAGTACATAGTGAGTAACTTCATACATTGATACTATAATGTTGCACCACTTTAAGTTGATGATTTACAAATGGCTCTTAGGCTTATAGATTTTACAAGATTCTAGTAGGGGTTTGTTGAGAATATAGAGCTCGTTCGATATGCCCAAGTCGAGAGGGGTCTCCTCTCTACTCATCACCTCCTTGTCTTGGCAGATTGAGGCTCATGGGGCTTGACTTGAAGGACAAGATCTAGTCCTTGGGGTACAAATTTTTTCTCCATCCTTTATATAGATCACTAGGAAATGTGCTTGAGATCAGAACTTGGGGTGATGAGGCTCCCAAGCAAGTATCCTACGTTGAAATAAATAAAATAAGTTTTTTTTTCTACCAAGATTGTTCTTAGGAGTCATGAGGGGAGAGCATACACAAAAATATACTTCAAGGTGTACAAACAGATTGCAAGTTAGTGGTATTTATGATTTCCAAGATCACACTAGGTGCAAGGAAAGAGCATATGTATTCACTAACCTAACAAGTACATCAAAGAATTCATTTTAGGTGCACTAAAAGAAAATGTGAGATTGTCTTGTTTAATTTTAGGTGAACTAAAATAGATGAGATTTGTATGCTCAATTTTAAACCCAAAACTAAGTGTGCAAGTTGTTGGTTTATTTTAAATACACCAAGGGAAAATGAAATTTGTGTTGTTCATTTTAAAAGCAACAAATAAAGTGTGATATTGAATTTTAAGTGCACTAAAGGAAAGTGAAATTTCTAGATTAACTCAAAACTAACAAATGTTAGTAGTTTTGAATTATAATATTTCTCCATCGATCACCACATGCTACAAAATATTAGCTAAGACAGATAAGATAAAAAAATTAGAGAAAATTTAGGGTTAGGAAATTGAATAAAATTTAGTAAACTGTAAAACCTATCAGTTCTAATAAACACAATAATATTTGACAAATGTGTCAAGATATTTGCAAACGTGCCATTTTGTGCATAATCAAATGCATCAATTTTCTACAAAGGCATTGGGATATTATAGACATGCCAAAATACAAATGCATTGATATATTGAAATAGCATCGATATTTGGACAAAAATGTCAAACTACCTATAGAAGCAAAAAAATTGCTAGAACAATAGCATTGATCTAGTATAACTGCATTGATATTTGAATAGATAGATGCATTATTTTCTTGCAAAGGCACCAACCTTTGAACAAAAGAATTGAATTAACCTATAGTCAAAGAAAATAGTGAATGGTTAGATGTGTCACTATTTAACAAAGCTATCAGATTTTGATGTGTAAAGGTGTCACACTGTTGAAATAAAAGCATCACATTCTCTCTATAATGTACAAGGCCAAACAACTCCACAAAAATGATTAAAACAAGGACGTGGGTCTCATTGGGCATGCTAAAATTTCATAGGGGGAGTAAGTAAGCATGAATGAATCAATTAGACCCTAAAACACTAAGAATTCACACAATTGAGATCATACAAACCTGTACTCAATTAAATTCATTTGTGAAGAATTCAAATGGTTTAATATATGAAATTGAACATAAATCAAAGCAATTAAACAAACTAAACATGTAAATATTCAATCCCATTATGGATTGATACATAATTGTGTTGTGGATTGCTCAATTTATGAATCAATCTATGTTGCAAAAGCTTGATATGAGAGGTTTGATTCACAAAATAGGCTCTAAATGCTTAATAAATGACTCAAGAATTCTAGATAATGCATATTCTTATAAGGAGTGTGACTGATTTTCATTTTGATGAACAATTGTTTTATAGATTTTAGAAATTCTAATCAATGATCAAGATTTGATATGATGATCAATGGATGAGAGGAAATCAAGGAGGTGAGTGTGCATCAAGGAGGATCAATGGTTGAGGATCCATGAGAGCCCAAAATATCCCTAATTTTGTGGAAATAGGTTGGAGATATTTTGAATTAAAGGGAAGAATTTAAATTTGAAAAGGAAATATTCTTTGGGAATATTCATAGTGTAAGTTGGAGAGTTGGAGGAAAACTAACCTATTACACAATTATGAAAATTATGTAAGAACAAGCCTAAATAATAAAATACCAAAAATAGGACAAAGACAACATAAAATAGTTGTTAAATGGTTGAAGAAATTATATTGATCTAGCTTTCTTACATACAATCCAACAACTTACCTTAATAGTAGTGTTGTTCACAATGGATAGCCTTATATTTATACTTGGAGCCTCTAATATCTAGAAACTTCTAATATTCTAGAGAACTCTAAAAATGGAATTTTCTTTTCCTTGAATAACTTCTAGTTGCTTCTAGCTTCTAGAAGATTCTAGCTATTCTAGAAAATTCTATCTTGTCACTTTTTTATACCATCTTATTCCTTAACATCCCCCCTTAAGATTAGATACAATATTACAAATAAGATACAAAGTAGAGGCGAAGATACAAAGGATAGGGGAATATATACTACTATCCCCCCTTAATGTTCACCTCTAACATGCCAAGTATTTTTTTGTAATTTTAAAGATTTGACTTTAGTCATACTCTTAGTAAATACATCAGTTGTTTGTTATTCATTAGGAAATTATTGTAGATTGACAATATATTCTTGAACAAGATCTCATTTCTAGTGAACATAAAGATCAATATGTTTTGTTTTTGCATGAAAAACTACATTGTTGGTAACCCATATGGTACTTTTATTGTCATGCAGTAAAAAGTAGTAGCAAAACATTGGGAAAAACCAAGCTGAAATAGAAGATTTTGAATCCCAATTGCTTCCTTTCTTGCATCTTTTGTTGCTCTATATTATGCTTCACATGAAGATAATGATGTAGTTGTTTGTTTTTTGCTGCTTCATGTAATAGGGATTGATCCAAGATGAAAAACATAACCACTAGTAGATTTTATGTCATCTATTTCACCTACCCAATCTAAATATATAAATCCAACCAATAAAATTAAGGACTTATGTGTTGGATGTTGTGGATGTGTTGATGATATGTGGTTGTCATTGATGTCAACAGTATTAGCATTTGGTGTATTAGAGGCTGTATATGTCGAGGATATTGAGAAAATTGTAAAAGAAAGTGTTACAGGTTCCCAGTGGAACTGTACAAGTCTTGAAGTAATCTTGTTCTTTACGTTGAAGTTCACCTGTTGTGGACTAAAGGGTTTTCTATTGAGTCTATCTAGATCATCTACCAAAATTTTTAGAGGTTTGCGTATAGATTTGATCATATTATGGTCTGACAGTGTTTTTGTGGTCTTTCTCAGTGTTCCTGAGTGAAGTTTGTGTGATTCTGGAAATCTCAGTTACTCTGGATGCTTCTCATTGTTTCTTTGTCTTCTTGGATGTTTCTAGATTGTGCTCTATCTTTTTGGTATGTCCACATTGATCGGTGTGCTCGTGGTCAGAAATTTTTACTACGTATGTTCGTTTTTCTTATTCTTGGCTGACATGTTGGTGGTAGCGTGTTGTGGATCTTCGAGGTGAAATTCATTGAAGTCTTTTTGTGTTGGAATTGTTAATTTGGGTCCCCACTATGTTGTGGCCAACCTTGGTGGATTCACATTTAAAAATTTATTTATAAATTTGGGCAGACATTGAAAATATGTTTTATTTTCCTAGCTAACTAAGTTATTGATGAAATCTCATGTAGCAGATATATAATAGTGATTGTTTCATCAGTGTAGTGTGTGGAAAAGGTGTTGAGTGTGCTCTTATGTGTGTATCTACGAATATCATTCGATTACATAGCAGAGTGTGAAGAAGATCGAGTGAAGTGCGAAGTAGTTTGTGAAGGAGTTTTTTGTGCTTAATTGGAACTATAATTAGGCTTGCGGAGAAGCTATTCTCTTAGTTCATACCCTATGTATTTTAATCCTATTCTGTATTGGTGGGTAGTGAGGCCCTTCTATAATTGAGCAATGAGCTCTAGGAAGTGTGCCTGAATGCATATATATTCCCCTTTATTGATTTCATTATATTTTTAACAGGGTATAATCTTGTGGACTAACATCCACTATGGTTTTTCCCCTAACAGGGTTTCCACATAAAAATATTGGTGTTTTCTGTCTCTTTGATGTGTTAATTGCTTATGGTTAATTGCTTATTCATCAGATCTGAGATTAAGTTAAGCTTAAAAATTTTATTATTCTGTGGCAACTGATTCACCCCCCTCTCAGTTGTCTATCCTCATTTTCCCAACAATTGGTATCAAAGCAATTTCCTCTGAAGAAGTCTAAAAGCTTGAGGTGATCCGAGATGGAAACATTCAAGAATGACAATCCAAGATTCGATGGAACTAACTACTCACTATTGAAAAATTAGGATGCAATGTCACCTAAGGTGTATTGGTGAAGCCTATTGGAAGATTACAAAAGATCCATATGTTATTCCTCAGAATGGTCCCTCCACTACTGATGAGATCAAAGATGTTGAAATTAATATCAAGGCTATTGAAGCTTTGGTGAGTGCTCTGACAGATTCAGAGATGGCTAATGTAGTAGGACTGTAGACAGCTCATGAGATTTGGATGAAGCTGGAAAATTTGTATGAAGGAGATGCATAGGTGAACATGGCTAAGCTACAGAGTCTAAAAGGAAAGTATGAGAATTTGAAGATGGGTGAAGATGAAAATATCACCTCTTTTATGCAAAGAGTAAATGAAATAGTGATGGGTATTACATGTTTCAGTGGTTCCCTGGATGAGGATGAAATTGTGGCTAAGGTACTCAGATCCTTGCCTCCCTCCTACAAAGTGAAGGTGCATGCTATTGAAGAGCTCAGATCAGTAACAAATATGTCAAGAGACATACTGGTTGGTAAGCTTGCTACTTTTGAATTAAGTGAATTTGGTGAATCTGTTCTGAAGACTGAATCTGCATTCAAGGCTACTGTATCCAGAAGTAACAAGAAAAGATATGGTCTAGGAGAATGTTCTAGAAAGATATCCAAGTATGATGAAGAACTAAAGCAACTTGAAGACAAAGAAAGAGAGGTAGAAGAATTCGAAGCACTTATTGTAAAGAAAGAAGGCAAAGGGAAAGGTAAGTATGAAGGAGTGTTACCTATTAAGTATTTTTCATGCAGTAAAATAGGTCATTTTGCATCAATATGTCCTAAAAGGGTTCCTAGACCTAAGCCTAACAAGTCTAGATTCCAAAAGAAATGTTACTTTGCTAAAGGAGTGAATGATGATGAGTCTGATAAAGATACTGGAAATTAAGATGAATGGGTTTTCATTGCTACTGTTGAAAATAGTCATGTGGCTACTGAATCTACTAAAGATGAGAAAGCTTTTGCAGCCCAAGTTGAAGAAAAGGATGAGTGGGTTATTGACAGTGGATGCTCACATCATATGACTGGTGATAAATTTTTTTTGTAAGTCTAGAGAAATATGATGGTGGTGTTGTAAGATTTGGAGACAACAATGTTGGTGTGATTCATGGTAGAGGTTATGTTTGTCTTGGTGGTAAGGATAACACCAATGATGTTCTTTATGTTGAAGGCTTGAAGCACAATCTTTTGAGTATTGGATAGATGGTGGGAAAAGGCTATGATCTACAATTCAAAAATGGAAGATGCAAGATACATTGAAGTTCTGGCAATATGATTTCTACTGGTAAACAGATAAAAGGTAATATTTTTCACCTGAATACTGCTAGTGGGAGTTGTTTAATTGCACAAGTAGATGAAAGTTGGTTGTGGCATAGAAGGTTGTGTCATGTAAATTTTGATAACATTGTTAAGGTAAGTTCTACTCAAGTAGTAAGAGATCTGCCTAAGTTAGTGAAGCATGCTAACACAATTTGTAAGGAATGTCAGATGGGTAAATAGACTAGAGTCTCCTTCTGAAGCAAATAGTTTCATTCAAATGATTTGTTGGAGCTGCTACATACTGACCTCTGTGGTCCCTTCAGAACTAGAAGTATTCATGGAGAAAGGTACTTTATGTTGATTATTGATAATTATTCTAGAATGATATGGGTTTCCTTTTTAAGAGAAAAATGTGAAGCACTGGAAAAGTTCAAAATTTTCAAGGCTATGGAAAAGAATGAGAAAGGTTTGAAAATAAAGTGTCTGAGACCTGAAAAAGGTGGTGAGTTCACCTCTAGGGAGTTCAACTCTTTTTGTGAAGAACATGGAATTAGAAGACAATTATCTGCTCCCTGAACCCCTCAACAGAATGGAATTGTAGAAAGAAAGAATACAAAAAAATTGGATGCTGCTAGAACAATGATGTTAGAAGGAAATGTGCCCCAAAGCTATTGTAGTGAAGTTGTAAGAACTATTGTGTATACTTTAAACCAAGTAAATGTAAATGGAAATTCTAGTAAGACCCCTTTTGAGCTATGGTTTGGTTACAAACCTACTATTAAGTATTTCAAGATCTTTGGAAGAAAATGTTATATCAAGAAAGATGATGATATAGGAAAGTTTGATGCAAAAGTGATGAAGGAATCTTCTTAGGTTATTCTACTAAGAGAAAGGCCTACCGATGCTATCACAGAAGACTGAGAAAGATCATTGAGTGAAAATGTCAAAGTTGATGAGGATTCTGTCAAATCTTCAAGATATTATGGATATGATTCTGATGAAGAAAATACAACCAAATGGAAGAATGTCTAGACATAGAATCAACTTCAAATTGTGCCATATGTTCCATATGTTCCAGTTGTTCTGGTAAAGCAACCTCAATTTGTTTTGGTAAATCAAGGTAGTCAAGAAGCAAAGACAAGTGCAAATACAAAAGGAAGATCAGAAGAATCAGAAGTTCAAGAAAATTTCAAAACTCCAAGGTATGTAAAGCTAAACCATTCTGAAAGCCAAATTAAAGGAGATAAAAATAAAGGAGTGAAAACTAGAAGGAAGATTGTAGAAGAATACTACCTAATTTCCAAGATTGAACCTAAAAATGTCACTGAATCCTATCAAGATGAACACTAGATGGAATCTATGAAGGAAGAGCTGACACAAATTGAAAAGAATGACACATGGATATGGGTTCCTAGACCTAAAGACAAAAATGTGATTGGTACTAAATGGGTGTTTTGGAACAAGCTGAATGAACAAGGTGAAGTGGTCTGGAACAAAGCATGATTGGTATGTAAAGGGTATTCTCAGATGGAAGGTGTTGATTTTGAAGAAATTTTTTCCCTTGTTTCTAGAATCGAAGTTGTTAGATTATTTCTTGCTTATGCTACATACAAGGACTACAAATTCTATCAGATGGATGTGAAGTCAACATTTATGAATGGATAACTAGAAGAAGTATATATTGAATAGCCAGATGGATTTCAGCTAACTGACAAGGAAGATATGGTATGCCACTTGAAGAAAGCTCTATATGGACTCAAGCAAGCTCCCAGAGCCTAGTATGCTAGATTGGACAAATACTTACTAAAGCTTGGATTCAATAAAGGTACTGTTGATAGAAACTTATATTTCAAATTGGATCATGATAAAGAATTAATTATAGAAGTCTTTGTTGATGACATCATTTTTGGAGGAGATGACAATTTATGTATGAAGTTTGTTGATGAGATGAAGGATGAATTTGAGATGAGTATGATTGGAGAGATGAAGTTCTTTCTAGGATTACAAGTGACCCAGTTAGACAAGGGGATATTCATATCTCAGTCTAAATATGTGAGAGAGCTATTGAAGAGATTTGGGATGGAAGATTCAAAGCCTATTGGTACTCCCATGGTGATCGGATGTAAGCTAACACAAAATGATGATTCTCCCAAAGCAAATCACACTAGATATAGGTCAATGATTGGTGGATTACTTTATTTAACTCAGACTAGACCAGATATTATGAATGTTGTATGTATGGTTTCCAGATTTCAAGATGATCCAAAAGAATCACATGTAACTATTGTTAAGAGGATCTTCAGATATCCAAAAGGAACGGTTGACTTTGGACTTTGGTATCCAAAGGATGATGATCTTACTCTAAGTGCATATACTGATGCGGATTGGGCTAGTGATGAAGATGACAAAAAAAGTACTAGTGGTGGTGTTTTCTTCCTAGGGAAGAAGTTGGTGTCCTAGTTGAGCAAAAAGTAGAATTCTATTTCTCTATCTACTACTAAAGCAGAATATATTGTTGTTGCAAACAATTGTACTCAAGTAATATGGATGAAACAAATGTTGAAATATATGAGGGTGATATATGAAGAGCCTATTTCCATATACTATGACAATTCAAGTGCAATAAATATTTCAAATAATTTGGTACTACACTCTATGACTAAGCATATATCAATCAAGTTTCATTTCTTGAGAGAGAAAGTGAATGAGAAAGAATTCAGATTGGAGTATGTGCCTACTAAAGAGTAGATTGTAGACATCTTTACTAAACTATTGCTGAAGGATACTTTGGAGTATCTTAGAGGAATGCTAGGGGTAGTTACCCCTCTTGATGAGAACTAAGAAGATACATTTACTTTCATCAATCCATGAGCTACATTGCTATATTCTGATCCGGATTGATGTTTCTGTGGCTACTACTCAGGGGGAGTAGTCAGATGTGCAGATATGTGGTTTAGAGTGTGTACATGGGAAGGTCATGGTTACCTTTGCCATTGATGTCAAAGGGGGAGAAGTGCAATATGAAAAATCCTTTTGAGGGTTGAAGAGAAATTGAGGAGAAGAGTCAGAACCAAAGGGAAAGAAAGTGTGTTGGGTTGATGATATTTTTCACATCATGTGTTACCATCAATTCTAAAGGGGGAGATTGTTGGATGTTGTGGATGTTTTTCTGATATGTGGTTTTCATTGATGTCAACACTATTAGCATTGGGTGTATTAGAGGCTATATATGTCGAGGATATTGAGAAAATTGTAAAAGAAAGTGTTACAGGTTCCTAGTGGAACTGTACAAGTCATGAAGGCATCTTGTTTTTTATGTTGAATTTCAGTTGTTGTGGACTAAAGGGTTTTCTACTGAGTGTATCTAGATCATCTACCAGAAGTTTCAGATGTCCATGTATAGATTTGATCATATTGTGGTCTGACAGTTTTTATGTGGTCTTTGTTAGTGTTCCTGAGTGAAGTTTGTCTGATTTTGGAAATCTCAGTTGGTGTGGATTCTTCTTAGTTGTTTCTTGGTTTTCTTCGATGTTTCTATATTGTGCTCTATCTTTTTGGTACGTCCACATTGATTGGTGTGCTCATGGTCAGAATTTTTTCCTACGTATGTTCATTTTTCTTGTTCTTGGCCAACATGTTGGCTGTATCATGTTGTGGATCTTTGAGGTGAAATTAATTGAAGTATTTTTGTGTTGGAATTGTTAATTTGGGCCCCCACTATATTGTGGCTGACCTTGGTGGATTCACATTTAAAATTTTATTTGTATATTTAGGCCGACATTGAAAATATGTTTTATTTTCCTGGCTAAGTTATTGATGAAATCTCATGTAGCGGATATATAAGACAAATTTTTTCATCAGTGTAGTTTGTGGAAAAGGTGTTGAGTGTGCTCTTATGTGTGTATGTTTGAATATCATTCGATTACAGAGTAGAGTGTGAAGAAGATCAAGTGAAGTGCGAAGTAGTTTGTGAAGGAGTTTTTTGTGTTTAGTTGGAACTGTAATCAGGCTTGTGGAGAAGCTATTCTCTCAGTTCATACCCTCTAGATTTTAATCCTATTCTATATTGTTGGGTAGTGAGCCCCTTCTATAATTGAGCAGTGAGCTCTAGGCAGTGTGCCTAAATGCATGTGCATTCCCCTTTATTGATTTCATTATACTTTTAACAGTGTATAATGTTGTGGACTAACATCCACTATGGTTTTTCCCCTAACAGGGTTTCCACATAAAAATCTTGGTGTTCTTTGTCTCTCTGATGTGTTAATTACTTATGGTTAATTGCTTATTCATTATATCTAAGATTAAGTTAAGTTTGAAAAAGTTTATTATTCTATGACAATTGAGTCATCCCCCTCTTAGTTGTTTGTAATCATTTTTCCAACATTATGGCCATAGTAGATGACATAGTGTACTATTCCACAAACATACTATAGTATCATTTTTGTTGGAAGTATGGGTAGCTTATGTGTTGCCATTGATGTCAACAGGTCTATGGAGAGATTCTTGGAAGTTTGTAATGATGCTTTGATTGGTTGCATTATGTTTTCATAAGTAGTATCATTGATTTCAACCTCTAGTGTTTCTTTAATTAGCATATGTTATTGATTTTCAACCTCTTGTGTGGTTGAGATTATATAGAAGTGTTCCAGGTGGTCAGTTTGTGTTTGTGGTGTTTGGTTTCCAAGTGCTTCTGAGAAAATTTGAAGAAAAAAGAAAACAATGTTGTTGAGAGGTGTTTAGTATAGCAAAGTAGTGATATGGTTTTTCTCCACATTTCTTCTATGTTGAAGATCTACTTATGTGGTTTGGATATGTTTTTAGAGGTGTTCAGTGGTGTTATATCCATAATTTATTGTCCTAGATTGTTGTATAGAGAAAGTTCTATCCACTTCTATGTGAACTATGAAAGTAGTGTTCTTTGGGAGAAATGGTTTTTCTCTACATTTCTCTGCAGTTTGGATTTTGGTTTTGTAGATCTGAGGGTGTGCTTATTTCTCATATCTATCTCCAATCTAGTTTTTTTTTGTTTTGGTGCTTCGCAAGATTGGATTGAGTTGGTGTAGTGTGTGGGAGGTTACCTGATTATGCAGAATGAATATGTTCTTTCGATGTATGATGTTGAGGAGTTGTTGGATTTCATGGTGTTGATGGAATATTCCAAATGGTGTTTAAGTTTTGTGTGTGGTCCATGAGTCATATTTGGATCAAAGGAATCATGTAATTAATTTTCTAATGGTGTTAACATAGGTTTGACCGACCTTGGGTTTTTATACTAATTATGGATATGCTTCAATTTTTGTGGAAACATGGTGTGGCATGTATGATTGGATTTGGGTCAAATTTAAGGTCTGTTATGGTCCACTTTCATTCCTTTCCACCATAGGAATTCTTAGTGCCAACCTATTTTTAATTTGCATGGTTGAGGTGCTTAGTCAACCTTGTCAAAAAAAATCAAAGTTGAGGATGGTAAAAATAACTGTTGAGTTGATGGAGAATTAAGGATGCAAATTGTAGAGATGTGAAGTGTGAAAGTGTGAAATGCAATATGAGCTTTAATGCATAAGACTACTAGAAGTAGTGAGAAAAATGTCTCTACATTCTATAGAGAGAGTGTGAATGTTCTAGTGAAGTAGTGGTGGATCTTTTTATTTCTCCAAGATGTATTTCTCATTGTAAAAATCTTCTTTCTAATCTAGCAGTAAGCCCTATGTTTCTTTTGAATGGTGAGCCCTCTAATAGTGAGCCTATTATATTTTGTGTTGTAATTAATTTATATTGTGAGATAATCCTCACTGTAGTTTTTCTCTTCTTGGTTTTTCCACATAAATCTGGAGTTCTCATGTGTTTGGATGTGTTTGCATTAGTGTTTCTCATGTTTACATTCTATTAATGCATGATAAGGTTTTAATGGTTGTTAAGGGTTTAAAGACTAATATAGATCTAAATGTTAATGAGGGTTTTGATTTTTTAATGTACAACTGATTCACCCCCCTCTTAATTTTCTTGTGCATTCAAAAATTAGTATGAATGCAAGGTTTCTTAGAAGAAAGATTACCTGCTTGAGGTAGATTTGGGATGGCACATAAGGAGGAACCTTTTTTTGACAGATTTGATTATGTTTTCTAGAAGATCAAGATGGAAGGCTTTATTATTTCTCTAGGATTTTGAGTTTAGAATTTTGTTTAAAGAGGATATACAATGTCTGCAAATGGTCTAAGTATTGATGATGATATCAATGAATATGAGAACAATGGAAAAGAAAGGTATGATATTTTGAGTGGTATTTCTAATTTAGAATTTGTGAAAGGTATTATTCTTAAAATTGTTGGTGAAATTTGGAAAAATATGGAATGTATCTATGAAGGAGATGATAAAGTCAAGCAAGCGAAGATGCATAATTTGAAGACTAAATCTAAGAAATTAAGGATGACAAAAGATGAAGATATTATAGGATAGATGCATAGAGTGGAAGAAGTTTTCAATTTCATCAAAGGAATTGGAGGAAAACTTGAAGAAGAATAGGTAGTAAAGAAGGTACTAAGAACTCTTAATAAAGCTTATAGTCATAAGGTTTCTATTATTAAATAATTCTGAATTTTAGATCAGTATTCTAGAGATCAGTTGTTTGGTACTTTAATTGCTTTTGAATTGAGAGAGTTTGGTCCAAGTTATGTAAAAAAGAAGACTTCTTTTAAATTTGGAAATGTAGAGAAGAATGGGGAATCTGATCCACATGAATTTGATGAGCTATAAGAAAAATTTGTGAGGAAATTATATAAGAGTACTAGAAAATATAGAGGTAAGTTACCTTGCAAATGCTTAAACTATGGAAAGATTGGTCATTATACCTCAAGATTTCCTATCAAATCTTCAAGAGATAGACCTAAGGAGAATAAAGGTAAATCAATTAAGAAAAGTTATTATGTTAGAGAAGATGCTAGTATATATGATGATGAATCTGATTACCTTGATGTTGAAGATGATGAATGCTTGTTCATGGTTCTAAATGTTGCAACTAATTATATTAAATCTAAGAGATGTATGAAGGAAAGTGCTTCAAAACTAGGTCATAATATTGGAGGAGCAATGGTTACTACTTTTAATGCTAGAGAAGATAAGAACAACTATATCATTGATAGTGGATGCTCAAATCATGTGACATGTGATAAGAGTAAGTTTTTTAAGCTTGAGAAGTTTGAAGGTGGTTTAGTTAAGTTTGGTGATGATACATTTGCTTAGATATGTCAAAAAGGTTCAATAAATTTTGATGGAAAGCATAATATAGATGATGTTCTTTATGTTAAGGGTCTATGGCATAATCTTTTGAGTGTAGAAAAAATTATGGCAAAGGATATAATCTTGTGTTTTAGGAAAATGGTTGTGAGATAAAAAAAAGCTCTAGAATTGTGGTTGCAATAAGAAGAAGAACAGATGGAAATTTTTATCAACTTAAGGGTGAAAATGGTCAATGCTTTATAACTCAAATTAATTAAAGTCAGGTATCATATAAAAGAATGTGCCATATAAATTTTGATAGCTGAGGAAGGATCAATTCAAATCAAGATATGAGAGATGATCTACTGAAGATTAAAAATCCTATTAATGTTGTCTACAAGGAATGTTAGGTTAGGAAGCAAGATAGAAAGAGTTTAAAATTCAAAAAACAATCTACTACCAGTACTTTGGAGTTAGTGCACATGGTTCTTTGTGGACCTACAAGAATAAAAAAAATTCAAGGTGATAGGTATTTCATGCTATTAATTGATGATTACTCTAGAATGAATTGGGCTACTTTTATCAAGTGAAAATCAGAAGATTTAGATAAGTTTAAGGCATTCAAATCTATGTTTGAGATTTTTTAGGGTCAAAAAATGTCGTTCACATTTTCACACTTAATTTGGGGATAATTAATGTAAAAATGAATTTAATGTCACTTTGATCTAATGAATTTAATGGCTCTTCATGTTAAAATGAATTTAATGAATTTAAATTGTATTCATTTACACCTTCACATTAAATTTAGGGCCCTTGGACCTAATGTTGCCTTAATCTAGTGTTGTAATGTGTTGTACACATTCACATTGGATTTAGGACCCTTTTAAGCTAAATAGACCTAATTTTTCCATAATTTGATGTTGTAAAGTATATTTATTTACACTTTCACATTGATTCTTGGGACCTCTTGCATTTATGACCTTTATATCATCCTTAATAGGCCCCTAAGACCCTATATTATTCATCTCGAGGCTTATTAAAACCAAAATCTTGACAAGATCAACAAATAGACTTAATTTCTTAACTCCCTGACACTTTCTCTCTCTAAAAAGGTCTTTGAACCACAAATTTTTCTAGGAGGTTTCTCTCTTGCACTTCTAGGGTTTTTCACCTAAAAGGAGAAAGGTATCCCACAAAAACATGCGGGTTCACTCAAGATTAATGCTAATATGATTAAAATATGCCTAAATGGAATGCACTAAATGTAAAGAACTAACAAAGGAAGTGAATTATTGATGCAAAACTAATGAAATGCAAGTGGCTTGAAAACACATTGTGATATGCAGAATGATATATTAAATGCAATAAAGAACAAGATAATGATGCTAAACAAAAATTGTGCACTTGGAAATTGATGAAGGTAATGATCATGGTACTAAAGTGGCAATATTTGTAAGACTTTTTTCACCCAAAATTAATAACGAAAAGGGTTTTAGAGGAGAAGATTTCCAAAATATAAATTATGATTTAATTTGAATTTAATAAATAATTATTATTCATTTTCTATTAAATTGACTAAAGTCCTAATATTGATTGAAAAACATCTATAACTTTCAACGGTATCATATTTTTGAATCCAAAACATGTCACATTCTATGCTTTACATACTATAGGATTAAAAAAGAAAAATTAAATTTCATGAATTTTGACCACGAGTTTTATATTTTCAAAAGTTGTAATAAAAATTCATAAATAATTATTTACTTGGAAAAAATTACAAAAAATATGCATCACATCGGGACATGAGTCCTCTACTTATATATAAAATCTTACAAAAAAATATTATCATTTTATTATGGTTAAATGACACCTACTTCTTATTTTTTCCCTAAAATTTAAGTAATTGAAATTTCAAATTTTCACCAAATAGATTCTATTTATTTTTAAATAAACCTAGTATTTTACAAACTACATTCAATTTTCTATGATTCTATTCTTACATATTTTTGAAATAATATAGATAACTTATTCAAATATTTAAATTGCCTGCACTTGGAAATTGATGAAGGGTAGAGTGAAGACTGTAAATGTCTCTGAAATTATCTAGAATTTGATTTTCCGGCCAACTAGGACACTTACGCCAAGCTGGGCGACTTAGTCTGAGATGTGGTAAACTGCTTTGAAACCCGTTTCAGCCAAATGGGTATCTAGATCTATAGAAACCTCTAACAAACAAGTGCAGTGGGACTAAGTCCCATTATTGGAAACTTAGTCCACTTTGGCTTTTCTAAAAATCTGAAAGTGGAAACAGAAGCCCTTAGTCTACACTCTATTTTCTAATAGAAACTCGAATCCAAATATGTGGAAATACCTGCAAAATAGAGTATAATTTGGTTTCTAATGGGGGGTTTTCCTCGGTCAAACTCCTAGTTGGTATGTAAACCTTGAAAGAGACAATGAAATCTGCATAAAACCCTAGCCCTAGAAGTTTGTCTAAGACTAGGAAATCTGAAGTAAGATGCAACCCTATTCTAACATGGAAGAATAAGATGCATAAATGAAACTAGAATGATGCAATACTCATTCCAAGAGACCCTAAATAATATTATAAATGAATCTTAATAACATGAAAACCTTCCTTAGGCTAAAAAATAGAGAGAAAATGGAAAATGGAATCACTTTGAAAACAAGTCCTTAGGCTTGATTTGGTGGCTAGTTGCATCTCTTCAACATATATTTCTCCATGATTCTCCATAGCTATCCATGATCAATCCTTTGAAATGTGAGATCTTGAACAAAAAGTGAGCTTGAAGACCTATAAAAACCCTAACGTGCTACCCTAAAGCTTCAACTTTGTTGTTAATAGACTAATGAATCTTCTTGTGAAAGATATTCAACACTTGACTCTTGAATTTGTTTGTTGAAAATTACTTAATGTTGGGGAAAATGACCTAAACACATATATTTATAGGCATCAATACCTAATTATTCATTATTTTAACTTTGCAAGCTAACATCCATAAGAAATTTGAATTAATTCAATTGTTTTTCCCCCTCAAAATTGAAAAATCCCCCAAAAGAGACTAAGTCACCACCCTGGGTGACTTAGTACTACCAAGGGTTTTTGAGGTGGGTTTTCTAGATTTTTAATGATTTGAATTTTTTTGTCAGGATTTGCATAATTTGTGTGTGGAATAGGCCTTAAAGTCCAAAATAATGAGTCTTAGGGGCCTATAAATGTTGTTTTATAGGATTATTAATGCAAGGGTGTCTAAAATAGGACCAAATTAAGCGCAAAATTACCTTTTTCTTCAAGAGTATACAATTTTTGGTGACATAGTCTTGTGGGACCCATATGCCAGGGGTGGCGTATGAGTCCCATTTGGCCCCTTTTAAAGTTTTGAGTGGGAAATTAGGGTTTTAAATTCAAAATTTATGAATGTTTTCCTCTAGGATCTAATAAATGGTAACTTTGGTGAATTTCCTATATAAACAAGGTCTCAAATCATTATTTCATTAAGCCTTCATGATATCAGTTCAAACACTCAACATTTAAGAATTCCAAGACTTCACAAGAGCATTAAGAGAGTTTACAAGATCACTTCTAAGGCATTCAAAGCAGAATTCTTCATCAATTGTTACAACAATTCAAGATCCATAATCATGTCAAGATCGTAAGGCATGAAGCATGTTGTTGAGTTAGTGTTGTGATATAGAATCAAAGGTCCAAGATCAAGCATTATTCTACACTTATTTTCAAGATCAAGATCTACATTCTACATGGAAACTTCATGTTAGATTGTTGATTGATGTTACAAGACATCACTCAAGGTATCATTTTTCATGTTTCATGTCCTTATTTCATTATCTCATCATTTGGTTTAATTACCTACAAGGGGTTTGACTTAGGAAAACCCTTATTCACTAGTAATCAACAATTTTTTCTTCTCTTTACATGTGTGATTGTAGATCTAGGTGTCTTAGAGCATGAAGCATCTTTAAAGAATAGGTTAAAATCTTGAATGAAGTTGTTGGAAATGTCTCCTCACTTGCAAGATCTGAGGTCTTCTACAGGGCTAAAATCAAAGTTTCAGATTTGGAAACAAACTAGAGTAGAAAGAGCAGTGATTGGAGGGAAGAATCAAGTTATAACCCTCTAAAAAGGAATACTAGGACTAATACATCACCTTGGGAGTATGAGTCTCAATACTATCAATTTTTAGGGTTTTACGAGATTCAAAATAATCATTGTTAGATTCCAATTTTGGCATAGTAAACCTAGTCTAGGACTAAATCACCTAGACTAGCATATGAGTCACACTCAACATTAAATTTATTTTTTGTAGCATTTCAGGACTTCATTCAAGCTCCTTTAGGTTCCCAAGTGCACAACTCTAATCTCTTGTCTTTCTATTCTGATTTGGTTGCATTTCTAGGCATTTCATTCAAGTCTTGCATATCGTTGAGTTTCATAATTAGGTCTTGCATTTCATTAGTCTCTCCAAGCCCTAGCTTGGTTTTTAACCCCTCTTTAGTTCTTAATCAAACCCCTAGGACACCCTATTGTAAGATATATTTCCCCTTTCTACATTGGATTGAGATCTCTAGGGTTTCCTTGAATGAGAGAGTGTGAAGATTGTTATTCTATCTCCCAAGCATGGAACTAGAATTTTCAACCTTTCATTTTGGTGAACCTACATTTAGAACACATAATTTCTGATTTGGAGTGCATCATCATCCTATATATTTCTTTCATTAGCTTCCCATCATGGTTTGCATTAGTTAATTGGCATCTAGGGTTTCTAAAGCTTGCATTAGTGAAAGTGCATATAGGTTGCATTTTTTCATCTTGAATCACTGAAAATCATCTAAAATCTACATTTGCATTTAGTTTAGATATCATCCAAACTAAAAATCATAAAAAAACACTTAAGATTTTCTAAAAATTGTGAAAAGGGATCCTAACTAGGACTCATATGCGCCTTTGGGTGATTTAGTCCTAGTGCAGATCTAAAACTACCTTTTACAACACTAAAAACATTTTTTTTGTACTTCTTAAGCCTACTGGTAACATACAATATCATTCTAGAAAGTTTTTGTAACTTCTATTTTATGCATCTAGGTCAAAAACATCAATTTAGGTATCCATATTTGAAATCATTTCAATAGCAAAAATCATCAGATCTAAAAATGTTCACATTTCCAAAACTTTGCATCATATGGATAAAATTACTTTTCACTTTTGCATACACAATGTTTACATTCATAAAGCTTTTCATAAGTTTGATAAAAGTGCTTTTCATTTTTGGATACACATTTTTTGCATTCTCAAAGCTTTGCATACATTGGATAAAAGTATTGTTCATTTTTGGATATACATTGTTTACATAATTGAAGCATTGCATTGGATGGTTAGAAGTACTTTTCATTCTTGGTTAAACAATGTTAGTATCTTACCTATCTAGGCATGCTAAGAAAAAGTTCATATCCCCTCCCTATGTAAATGTTTTAGTGAAAGAGAATAAAATAGTGGATAATCATAACAACCATATTCATTCTTCTCCTAATATCTCTCCTAGTTGTGAAGAAGATATTTTGGTGTTAGAAGAGCCAATCAATGAGATTTTTAAGAGTCCTATTTGTTTCTCTCCTTCTACCTCTCCTAGTGAACAAGACATTGATGAATGAGAGAACATAACAATAGGTAATCATGATGATCACATAACACAACAACAAACCATTGAAACTTCAACTAGTCTACATTCATCTCACAACACCTTCCCCTCTTGTGATAATGTTTTAGAAGATGAAATTGTATGTGAGGAAGATATATTGGTGTTAGATGATCAAATATTTAAGATCTATGACAACCCTCTTTATGTTTCTTACCCTATCTATCCTATTTTAGAAGACATTATGGGAAAAAGTAATGAAATTATGGATAATCATGAAAATCACATTTTTTCTTCTTCTAGTATCTCTCCTAGTTGTGAAGAAGATACTTTGATGGTAGAAAATAGAATCAATGAAAGTCATGAGAATATTAATAGCATTTCTTCCCCTAGGGAACACCTTATTTAACAAGAAAATCCAACCATTGATCATTCCCCTACTTGTGATGAAGTCATTTTAGAAGAACCAATCTTTGAATGTCAAGAAAATATAGTTTGTAGTTCTCCTAAAATCTCTCCTCTTAGGGAAGATATCATGGTAGAAGAAAATGAAAATATTTCATCTTCCTTAGATGATAGTGAAGAGATGACACTAGACAACCCTTTATTAGAAATACATCAAACCAAGACTGTTGAGGTTATAAATGTGCAAGTATCCATTAGATCCCCCTTGATTAATAGACATCTTGTATACCTTGTGGTACATCCTTTGAACCCTCTAATTCTTTACCCACCTTCACATAAACCTCAAACTCAAAACAAATCCAAACTTATCCTTTACCCACCTAAGAATAATGTTTCACAGAAATCAAGTCATAAAACTATTTCTCATACATATAACACTAGAAATAATCCACAACCAAGAAAAAACAACTTCAACATCCCTATCATTGCCTAATCCTATCTTACCAAGTCCTCCTCATTTCCTTGCACAAAGTGGAAAGGAGTATAATCTTGTTGAACAACTTAAGAACACTCTTGCTAAGATATCATTGTGGGACCTTATTCAAGCATCCCCTCATTATCATAGCATGATTCAAAATTCTTTACAACAAGTTCCTATCCCTTCTAATGCACAATCAAATAACATAGAAGCCTTGATTCAAGGAATGAATGCTGACATTGTTTTCCACCAAAGTGAACTCCCTCCTTTGGAAGTAAAAAACAAAATGATCCTCTCATGATAATAGCCATACATAATAGGTTGGTAATAAAAAGAACCCTCATTGACAATGGATTTGAAATTAATGTGATTAGTGTATCCATTTTGGATAAGCTTGGCATGGATAAATAAAAATTTCAACTTGATTCTTTATCTATTAATGTATTTGAGAATGTAGGAAATCAACCACTTGGTGTGATCACTTTACCTATTACAGCTAGAAAGGCCACATTAGAAACATTGATCCATGTTATGCCTCATGATCTTTCATATAATCTCCTTTTAGGAAGGCCATGGATTCATGCAATAAATGGGGTTCCTTCTACTCTTTATCATGTAAGGAACTATGTCTACAACAAAAAACTGTACACACTCAAAGCTGACCCTAACCCAAATAGTTTTTTGAACATTGAGAAAGGAAAGGAAAACCCTTTAAAAAAATTAACGCCAACTACACAAGTAGAACTTGTGTAATAGAAAGACAAAGAAAAATATATTGAGGAAATCATGAACCTATTAGAAGATAATTGGGGTTTCATAGATTTTGAACCAACATTCATGAGAGAATACAAGATGATAAAAAATGACTTTGAAAAGGGAAAAGAAAGAGTGGTAATGTCAACAAAAAATTTAGAAGACCCTTCAAAACCATCCACCTCAACCACTTTATAAAATGAAACAAATTACACAACAAACTTTGATGAAGCCAATAATGAACAACCACCGAATCCGAAGGAAATGAAAAATATTTATGGAAAAGGGTATGAACTTATGAAGAAACTTGGATATAGTGGAAAAGGATGTGGTGCTAGAGAACAAGGTATATGTAAACCTATACAGCCTCACATGCAAAAAAAACTAATGGTCTTGGTTATTGTCCCTCGAAAGAAACAAACAAGCCTTTGCTTAATATCAAAACTCTTACAAAATATTCTTCTAAGTTGACTTTAATAGTAGTCATCCTGAATTAATAGACACTAGTGGCCTTGATTGTTATCCTTTGAAATAAATAGATATGTCTTTTCTTAACATTAATTTCATCACACAAAACACTTATGATTCAAATTTGATAGATTTTACACACTCCTATAAAGGACAGTACAAAATCTCACAATCTAAAGATTCTTGTGTAAGCATGACACCTAATACTTGTAGACATCAAAAATATACTGATTGACATCGTGCATCTGATCCTGACTTACTAACATCATTTCTTCCTGAATCATTCCTCGGTCTAACCGTTTAGTCAAATTCCCTTATCTGATTAAATTCATCAATATTCATCTCTTAATTAAATAAATCATTTTGTCTAATTAAGTCACTTTCTCTTGTTAATTAAATCAATCCATCTGATCTAATTATCCTTATTTAATTAAATAATTAATTTATTTGATTAAATCTCTAAAGTCTATCCATTGAATTAAATAAGTAAATTAAAACCTTATTTGATTTAATCCAACACCATCCCCTTTAATTAAATAAATCAAAATATTTATTTAATTAGCCTCTTATCATATTCCTCTCTTATTTGATTTAAATAAATCCATAAATTTGAGTCAAATAAGTCACATCATCTAATCTCCTGTTAAATTAATTAACCCTTGATTAATTTAACCTCATCTCATGTCACATCTTCTAGATAATGCAAGTTGCACATGAAAATAGATTTAATTCATTTATTAAATCCCTATTTTCCCTCACATGGCATCTTTTGGAATATTCTCTCAATTTGAATTCAAAAATTCCAAGTCAACATGTACATCCAACAAGGCATTTAAGATCTCTTACATGTCCTTTGCCTTGAGCCAAGTGGCATTTATTTCATTTTCCCTTCCCTCTTACATGTCATTTCAACAAATTTGAATTTCAAATATTGGCATTTATTGGCACAAACCCCAAATCTTGCACAACCATCATCCATTCATAGCTTGACAAGTGGCATCATATCCTTGGATGAAAGTTAGTCCCACATTGCTCAAATTTGGGCTTTCATCCATCTTGAAATCCTATAAATGAAGAGCTCCTCTCCTCATTTGATCATCCACAATTTGAGTAAAGTTACCATGCTCAAATATCTATCAAGTTTCACACCATTGAGTTCATAGCTAGATTCTTTTGCAGATTTGGCTTGGAGTCTTCATCATTCATCATCAAAAGTGGATCAAAGTTCATCATCAAGTCTACATATTGAAGCTTGCAATCATAGGAATTGGGAAAGGGCCAAATTTCCACATCAAATTGGCACCAATTCCCCCATGGGATTGATAGTTTGCATATCTAATTAGGATTTTATCTTGTTTTTATCATTTACATTGTGTTCTTCAATATTTTCATTCCTAGTTTGATTTGTAAATGGATTTCATGGGGAATCGTTGTTTATACTTGCAATATCTAACTTAGGGTGTTTAATCTCTTTGTTTGGCAGGTACCTAGATTTGGGGTTCACAATACTAAGAAAGAGATTTATTTGTCACAAAATAACAAAACATCTTCTGCCACTAATCAAGATAGTAAATTGTCAAGACTCCTCCAAGATCATTTTATATCTCTCCTTCCAAGAACGCGGAAGAAATTTTACCACAAGACTTCATTTTGTGCATACCATAGAGTTCATGGGCATTCTACTAATGAATGTAAGGCTTTGGGAACAAAATTCAACATCTTAAGGATCGTGATTCTCTTCCTTGTGTTGAAGTACCAAGTTCCTCTAATTGGTACTTATTTTCATCATGTTTTTCTCATCCTTGTCTTGCACCAAGTGGGGGCAAGGGGTTAGTTATCCTTGTCCTTGTATGTCATTTTTCATTATCTCCTTTGGCTAGTTGACCAACTTCCATGTATATATATAAGAGCAAGCTTGAGATGTAGACGGCATGCCTTAAGTTGGCCCGCATGTGACATACTTATTCATGACATAGCTTATTGGAAATATATGACTTGGCATAGGGCTTTCTAAGTAAGCTCTCATGATGTCTTCTTCTACTTTAAAGTGATTGCTCACAATAATGGTGTTAGCAACCATTTTAAAGTGGGGGCATACATCGACACTCATGTTTCATTGTGCGATTTTCTTTCTTCCTATGATGCATTCTTTTCTTGGTGGTGTCATTAGGTTTTATTTCCTCTAAGGGCATGATATTTCTTTGGCTTGTCCTCTCTTGCAAACATTAAGCATGATGTTCCCTAAGAAGAGACCTTCCATTAACCAAGAAAAATCCCTTTGAACATACCTTACACTATTTTGTATTTACGAAAATTGTTATATGGCCACCTTGCATAACACACTTTGCTTGCCTATGGAAGCATCATGTTTTTTCATGGGTGTCATGCATACAAAGCTTTGCTTGCCTCATCAAGCTCAAAGTTAATTATTATGTGGCACCTTGTCAAAGCTATTAGGAGGTATAGCTTTGGTATGGTTAACGTATGATGATCCTAAACATGGGCATGAATTTCTAATTATACAGTGAGAAGCTAACACAAAGGCATGACTTTCTCACTAAGCCACCCTTTTTGGATACTTACCCAATGGACACCCTGAAATTACGCTGCCTCAAAGTGAGCATGCATTTTTGAAAAAAAAACCTAGATCTAATCCACATAAGTTGGACAAATGGTTGAAGCTTGATCCACCTCATTTTTTATTTCTTTTAGTTATTGACATTACATTTTTGTGTATCTTGATGCTACATATCATACACTTTGTGTCTATCCTTTTTGTGCTTATGTCAGTTTGACATAGAATCTTGGATCTTGGGGGCTTCACTGCCTTCACAATCTTTGTCACACTAGACCATCCACATTGGTATAATTGGACCCCTCTTGAATGTCTACTTTAGTGTGAGTTTGAAGTAAGTTTCTCATCTCACTAAAGTGGGGCTAAATGTGGTGTCAAAATTATCGGTGTTCACATTTTCACACTTAATTTAGGGATGATTAATGTTAAAATTAACTTAATGTCACCTTGATCTAGTGTTGCAATGTGTTTAGCACATTCACATTAAGTCTTGGGCCCTTTTTAAACTAAAGAAACCCTAAATTTTCCTTAATTTAATGTTCTAAAGTGTATTCATTTACACCTTCACATATAATTTAGGGACCTTGGACCTAATGTTGCCTTAATCTGGTGTTGTAATGTGTTATACACATTCACATTGGATTTAGGGCCCTTTTAAGCTAAATAGACCTAATTTTTCCATAATTTGATGTTATAAAGTATATTTATTTACACTTTCACATTGATTATTGGGAACTTATGCATTTATGACCTTTATATCATCATTAATAGGCCCCTAAGACCCTATATTATGCATTATTAGTTTTATTTCAACCGAAATATCAACAAGATCAACAAATAGACAATCTCTTAACTCATCAACAATTTCTCTCTCTAAAAAGGTCTTGTGGGACCCATATGCCACCTTGGGCATATGAGTCCCACCCAAGTGGGACCCATATGCTAGGGGTGGTTTATGAGTCCTATTTGGCCCCTTTTTAGGGTTTTGAGCAAGAAATCAAGGTTTTAAATTCAAATTTTATGAATGTCAACCTCTGGGATCTAATAAACAGCAACTTGGATGGATTACCTATATAAATAAGGTCACAAATAATTATTTCATTAATCCTTCATGATATCAAGTCAAACACTCAAGAGTTAAGAATTCCAAGACTTCACAAGAGCATCAAGAGAGTTTACAAGATCACTTCTAAGGCATTCAAGACAAGAAATCTTCATCAATTTTTGCAAAAATTCAAAATCCATCATCATGTCAAGATCATAAGGCATCAAGCATTTTGTTGAGCTAGTGTTATGATATGTAGCATTGAAGGTCCAAGATCAAGCATTGTTCTACACTTATTTTCAAGATCAAGATCTATGTTCTACATGGCCACTTCATGTTAGATTGTTGATTCATGTTACAAGACATCACTCAAGGTATCATTGTTCATGTATCATGTTTCATGTCCTTATTTCATTATCTCATCATTTGGTTTAATTACCTACAAGGGGTTTGACTTAGGCAAATCACTATTCACTAACAATCAGCAAGTTTTTCTTCTCTTTATTTGTGTTATTATAGATTTAGGTTTCTTGGAGCATGAATAATCTTTGAAAACTAGGTTATATGCTTGAAGGGAGTTGTTGGATTTTTCTCCTTACTTGTAAGATCTCAGAAGGTCTTCTACAAGTCTGAAATTAGAGTTTCAAATCTGAAAACAAAGTGGAGCAAAAAGAGAAAAGATTGGAGGAAATAATCAGGTCATAATCCTCTGAAAAAGCATACTAGGACTGATACACCGCCTTGAGCATATGATTCCCAATACTACCAAATTTTTAGGGTTTCAGGAGATTCAAATCAGGCACTATTAGATTCCAATTTTGGCACAAAAAACCTAGTCTGGGAATAAATTGTGCAGACTGGTGTATGGGTCCCACTTAGCATTAAATTTAGTGTATACAAAATTTTAGGACTTCATTCAAGCTCCTTTAGGTTCCTAGGTGCACACCTTTGATCTCTTGGCTTTCTATTCTGATTTGGTTGCATTTCTAGGTGTTTCATTCAAGTCTTGCATATCATTGAGTTTCATAATTAGGTCTTGCATTTAATTAGTCTTTCCAATCCCTAGCTTGGTGGTGAACCCCTCTTTAGTTCATAATTAGACCCTAGGACACCCTATTGCAAGATCTATTTCCCCTTTCTACATTAGATTGAGATCTCTAGGGTTTCCTTGAATGAGAGAGTGTGAAGATTGTTATTCTATCTCCCAAGCATAGAACTACAATTTTCAACCTTTCAGAATGAAATGGATATGAAGATCAAATGTTTGATATCTGACAAAGGTGGAGAGTTAACCTCTAATGATTTTAACATATTTTATGAAGATCATGGAATAAAGAGCCATTTGTTAGCTCCTAGGACTCCTCAACAAAATGGAGTTGTGGAAAGGAAGAATAGGATTATTCAGGAGCTAGCAAGGACAACGATGAAGGAAGAAAATCTACAAAGTATCTATTGGATAGAAGGAATTTGTACTCCAGCCTACATACTTAATAGAGCACAAGCAAGGAAAAATAATTCAAAGACTCCCTATGAGTTGTGGTATGGAAGAACCCCTTCTATGAAATATTTTAGAGTGTTTGGAAGAAAATTCTATATCAAAAGAGATGAAGAAAGATTAGGAAAGTTTGATGCAAGATATGATGAAGGAACCTTCCTTGGATATTATATAAGAAGAAAGGCTTACCAGTGCTACAAAAAAAGGTTTTAAAGGGTTGTTGACAGTGCAAGTGTCAAAGTGGATGAAGACTTACATAAAAGTTCAGTCATGATAGATGGATATGAATCAAACAATTCCTCTTGCAAAGAAGAAGAGAAAGATGAAGGTAAGAAAAAATAGGTGTAGGTCAAAGAGGAAGAAGCTCTAGAAAAGATGCATAAAACCCCTAATTATGTGCAAAAGAATAATTCAAAAGATTGGATTATTGGTGATAAGAGCAGAGGTGTGTTGACAAGACGAAAGGGTGCTATCATAGAACAAGTAGACTTATGTTTACTTTCCAAAGTTGAACCTAAAATAGTGATTGAGGCATGCAAAGATGAGTGTTGGATCAAGGCTATGGAAGAAGAATTGATGCAAATTGAGAAGAATCAGACTTGGGAACTTTTCCTAACACCAAAAAACAAGAATGTGATTGGAACTAAGTGGGTATTCCAAAATGCGTTGAATGAGAGTGAAGTGGTAAGAAACAAAGCAAGACTTGTGTGTAAAGGCTACTCATAAGTCGAAGGAATAGATTTTGATGAGACATTTGGTTTGGTGGAAAGAATAGAAGCTATTAGGATGTTTTTGGATTTTGCAGCACTACAATATGTTACCTTGTTTTCCCTTGGTTTTTTTGTGTTTTTCTCTATGTTTTTGCAATATTTTTGATGATTTGTAAATAGAAATAAATTGTAGAAATAACAATAACTTTCAGCACTAAAATACTCAAAATTTTCACTATTTCTTGATGTTGCAACAAGCCAAAAATTAAATAATTTTATTACATTCAAAATGGGTATGTGCAGGATCATCATGGAAAAAACAGGCCCTTAAATGGAAAAAAAATTAGAAAAATCAAAGTTAGGAAACTTGATGTAAAAATTTGAATAAGTTATCTATATTATTTCAAAAATATGTAAGAATATAATTTATAAACTAATAGGTTCATTTTTTTCTTTTTTTAATCCTATAGTATGCGAAGCATAGAATGTGATGCATGTTTTGGATTCCAAATATGTGATACCGTTTGAAAGCTATAGATGTTTTTCAATTAGCCTATTAATTAGGACTTTAGTCGTAATTCAAATAGAAAATGAATAATTATTATTTATTAAATTCAAAGTAAAGAATAATTTATATTGGTGGAAAGTTGAGAATCTCCTTTAAAAACCCTTTTCATTTCATCAATTTTGTGTAAAAAAAAGTCGTCAGCCACATACCCTTCAAATACCCATCATATCGCCACTTTTTGGCCCACCATGATCCTGCACATACCCAAATATTATTTTTTTCTTGATTACAATAGAAACCTAGTTCATAAAATACAATTACATATCTGAAACAAAAATTACCAAGAAAATGTTTGTAACTTTGACAAGGGTTGTAGTTGAAAACAACAAACTAGAACCCTCAAATCTAGATTCCACTACCAAGGAATGGCTAGAAACAATTTAGAAGTATTTTTTTATGAACTAAGAGTTGAACATTACCTAAATTAACACATGAAATAGCATGCAAGAACATGCAAGATCATGCAAGTACATGTAACTCACATGCAATAACATGCAAGCAACATACAAGCTCATGCAAATACATGCAACTCACATGAATAAATTTTCAAGTTTAAAATATCAAAACCACCTCCAAGAATGAACCAAATTAGAATTCAAATCCAACCACAAGAGGTATGACCTATCCTAGAAAGGGGTTGACCAACAAAAAGAAGATTCTCTGATTTGCAAACAACTCACAACCCCGTTGTCCAAGAAACCCCAATGTTTCAAAACTAAAAATATTCAAAACTTCACAATAAAGTTCAAGAGTGATTCCTAAATGGAAATCACCATCAATCCCCAAGATTGGATCTCTCACCAATGTCAGAGATGTCACCTATGAGGGATTTCGTCCCCACAAACCCTAGAAAAGAAAGTTTCTCCACCAATAGAAGTGTTCTCATATCAAAATCCACCTAAAAGAATAAATTTCTCAAATAGAGACTTTTTTATAACATGCCAAAACCCCACAGATCCCCTTTGATATTTCATTTTTAAAATATTTAAATTTTATTTTTAGCCCCTCAATGTGGCATAAAAAATAATAAAAGTTCCATTTCTTTAAAACTTAAATATTAAAATGATGGACACCAACTCCTCCCCCAACACCATGCTAGATAAATGGGTATGTGCAGGATCATCATGGAAAAAATAGGCGCTTAAGTGGCAAAACACCAGAAAAATCAAAGTTAGGAAACTTCACATAAAAATTTGAATAAGTTATCTATATTCTATCAAAAATATGTAAGAATAGAATTTGTAGCAAATTGAATGTAGTTTCTAAACTACTAAGATTTTTTTTATTTTTTTAAAGTCTATTTGGTGAAAATTTGAAATTTCAGTGCAGTAGTACTTAAATTTCAGGGAAAAAATAAGAAGTAGGTGTCTGTCTGACCACCCTAACCACAATAAAATGATAATATATTTTTATAATATTTTAGATATAAGCAGAGGACTCGTGTCCCAATGTGATGCATATTTTTTTGTAATTTTTTTCAGGTAAATAATTAATTATGAATTTTTTATTACAAATTTTAAAAAATATAAAAAACTTGTATGTGTGACCACCTTAACTTGGTCAAAACTTCATTAAATTCATATTATTTTTTTAATCCTATAGTATGCAAAGCATAGAATGTGACACACATTTTGGATTAAAAAATGTGATACCGTTTGAAAGCGATAGATGTTTTTCAATCAGTCTATCAATTAGGACTTTACTCGTAATTTGAATATAAAATGAATAATAATTAATTATTAAATTTAAAGTAAAGCATAATTTATATTGGTGGAAATTCAAGAATCTCCTTTAAAACCCCTTTTCGTTTCATCAATTTTGGGTAAAAATAATGTTGTCAGCCACATACCCACCATATTGCCACTTTTTGGCCCATCATGATCCTGCGCATACCCAAATGATAACCAAAGTTCCCTAACCAAACCTCGTTAACCTATGAGAATCAATGAATATCCTAACACTACCACAATTGTTGAATAGGATAGAAAGGGGACATTATATTCTACCCTTCCCAAGATTGCTTGTCCTCAACAAATGCCAATACAACCCTGCAATCATCTAATTGATCCAAACTAAAACCAAGAATGATGCCAAGGTCCCAAGACAACCTAAGAACCCTATAGCACCATCTTCTCAAGTTACTATCCTACTAGGTACTAATACAAGAGACCTCTTGAAAACCTTCTATAAGAATATAAATTAGACACTACATAAATTCAGCCAACTCCTCAGAGAATTTCTCTTTGAAAGAACAAAACTAAGGCATCATAGGAGAAAACCTCTAAAATATAACATCGACTTTCTCATTCCCAACAACTATTGGATTAAAAACTAATGTGATTCTAGGTGTAGTGTCAAAAAAAGGGTCCTTTGACATTTTCACACTTATTTGGGTCCTCCTTGTGGAGTTTGGCTTAATGTTGCCTTGATTTAGTGTTGTAATGTGGATAACACATTCACATTAGGTCTTGGGCTCTTGTGAACTAATGGAATTTAATGGTGCTTTGCTAAAGTGTTGTCAAGTGTTGTAACACACTTTCACACTTTTCTAAGGTTTTATCAATTAACTAGGCATAATTAATATAATTTTAATCATAATCAGCATTAATCTTGTCTTATTTAGAGTGTTGTAAAGTGTTGTAACACACTTTCACATTCTTCTAGGCTAGTAATTAATAATTGGGATTTCTTATTTTTTAATTGGGCCTATTTTGCATCCACAAGTCTCATTTATTGCATCTTTTTGAGGATAATACCCACACCAATCATTGACAAATCATAATTCAAGTGTTCCTAGCTTGTGTGGCCTAGATTTAGTGTCTAAGACTCATTCACCACCTTGTATGAATGAGTCCCACCTAGGTCTTTTTGGACCCAATGCAAGTTTCACACATTTCTAGGAATTTTCCATTTTTGGTCCCATACATTATGTGTGATGGGACTCATTTGCTACCTTGGGTGAATGAGTCTTGTGTGACCAAAATTCAAATTTAAATCAAATTTTTGATAGGATTTTATTCTCCTAGATCTGATGTCAACTTGTAGTGTTATAATTTTTAGAATTCTTGCATAATTAAGTATAAATACAAGATTCTTTCACTCATTTTCATATCAAGCATTCAAGAGAGTTCACAAGAGCATTTGAGAATTCACAAAAGCATTCAAGGAATTTCATGGGTAGATTATCGAGCATTCAAGAGCATTATTCAATTGCCTATCATCATTCTACAGATTGCATTCTTCATGTTTTTTATTGAGCGAACATTTGTGATGTAGATTTCATGATCCAAGCAAGTGTTTCATTGAAGATCCATCTTATTCTAGCTAGAGTCAAGAACCACATCCATTGCACCCATTTCAAGTATCATTGCAACACCTTATTGCAAGGGTTTGGTGAGTTACAACATTATCTTTTTTTCATTCATCATTCTATTGAATACCCAAGATACTGAGAGGGAGGGTGAATCAATATCTTCTTAAACTTATTGAACAAACACCATCCAATTACTCCAATTCATATAATAGTAAAGATAAGCAAGAGCATTAACAGAACATAAAAGCACACATCACATGAACACCATGATTCTTACATGGAAAACCCTAAATGGGAAAAACCATGGTGAGGATTAGCTTACAATATAGTATAACCAGTTATAAGATATTACAAATGGGTGGCTCACTACCAAGAATCACTATCCAAAATGGGAGGCTCACTACCTAGAAGATACAATAACAAAATGGCTTACAACCAAAAAATGAACTGATAAAGTTACACCTATAAGGTGTTGATTCAATTCCTTTGATGCTCAGTAAATTGAATTTACACACTTCATCATACTTGTCTTCTTCATAGGTTTCAATACTTCACAACTCAAAAAAAACAACAATATAAAAACTATCCAATATATATATCTAATTCATCTGCAAGCATCAATTAGGTTAGCCTAATTAGATGCAACCCTTATTCAACAAAAATCAACTGTCAGCTTCAAGTTTGTACAAAAAACTTTCCAAAAATATTTCAAGCATGAAGGACACTACAACATGTCGATATAGACCTAAGATAGGACACAAATACATCCACACCACAAAAATTAATCTATTACAACATCAAATGTACATTAGGTCCATAAGAGATAGAACTAATAGAAAAAAGCAACAACAGAGTAATGCAAACTCTCCATACGAGCAGCTATGCACATGAGATTTTGAACATACAACCTTCAAACAACCAAAAACCATTCCACAAAATCACAAGCAATAATAATAATCAGCGGAGGATTGCGGAGAAAAATATTGAAGGATAATAATTGCATAGCAGTTCAGATACCAGTCCAGAATATTGGATCAAACTTGAGCTTAAGCTTGCAGTTGCAACTCATAATCGTGGTGACATCAATGGCAACACAAAAGTTGTATAATAAGATGTTCTTCATTCTTCCAACAATCTCCCCCTTTTTCATTGACAGCAACATGTGCCAAAATAATTTACAAACCTCCTATCTATAATACACTCTCCTTTTCTCTACATAACATTATCTCCCCCTTTCCTATGCAACACATTCTTTCCCTTTCCTCTTCACAACATTATCTCACCCTTCGACATCAAGGACAAAGGGAAGTCCCCAAAAAAAATGAAAATTGAAAAATATTACTCAAAGGATGGTGAGTCTTGAAGCTCCTTAAGAATACCCTGCCAAGCCGTCTTACCATTCTCGCAACTCTTCTTTGTAGCTATCAACATTTTGTTTAGAGATTCCAATTCCACCAAACTTTTTTCTACATCATCCAAAGTACCAAGAGTCAGGTTGATCTTCTCAAGTTTTTCTACATTTTCCAAAGCATTGGAAACTACAGTGTACTTCATTCTTACAAGGTCACCTAGTTGAATGAATCTTCTAATGGTATCTTCCTTCAACTTCTATAGAATAAAGAATTTGTCTCTATGAGTAGAGATAGCATTCTAGGTTGTCTTGTTTCTACCTTTGGATACACTGTGGGTACTGGAGACAGAAGTCAACTGGGACTCAATGGTGTCCATGAGATCTTTGATGTTCTGAGTGGCATCCAACCACCTTAAGCAATAAGCAAATACAATATTTTCTCCAGATCCACAAGTGTGCACAACTTCCAGAATCTTTTCAACTTTGGTGTGTGTGAGAGCACACTTATCATGAAGTGCCAAAAGTCTTTTCTCTCCCAAATTCTCTTCAACCTCTTGTCTTGTCTTCTCACCAATTTTGGAGGAATACTCCTTAAATGAGTCCAATAAAATTTTCAAATTCTCTACTGAAGTGAGATGTATCCATTGATGTATCGGGTATGGCCTCCTAAAAATCTTTGAGAGCATCATCAATAAGCTCTATTCCTTTTTGATGTGTTTCCAAAATTTCTCTTTTTTTGGATGCATTATACAAACTTATGAATAAGAGAAATATTATCCAAGTCTACACTACCTTGAATCATGGGGAGTTGTAGAAGTTCTAGAGGAATCACCAACTAGAACTTGATCTACTTGGACAACAAGACTTTCAATACATAATCACTAGAGCAAGATTCTCTGAGGGACCTTTGAGATTCTACAACCTGCCTTTGATCTTCTTCATTCTTCCTGGTAGATTCCCCATTTCTCTCTTCTTCATATTCTTTTCCTTTTTCCTCTACCTTTTCCTCTTCCTCTATTTTCTCCTCTTCTTCCTTTCCATCTTCTTTTTCAACTTCATCTTTGTTTCCTTCATATTCTTCAACATTATCCTTTTAACCTTCATCTAGCTTAAGAGGGACAACATCATGCTTCTCTGGTTCATTTTCTCCCTCATTCTATGTCTCCATCTCTGGAGGATCATTTGCAACACCTGTATTCAAAGGGATATCAGCATCATTTGTTTCTGAAGGAATTCCTGTATCACCTGTAGCAGAAGGAATGTCTTCCATAAACTCTGTAGAAATTTATTCTCCTGATTTAAGTGTAGAACCAAAAGGGAATGCACCAAACATGCCATATTTCTTCACCATACCTTGATGGCTTCTACAGTCTCTTTCCTTACCTTCTTTATTTGCTTTTTTTTCTTTTTCATCAAGGTGTTTACCATTTTCTTCATTCGAAACATCCTTGAACAAACCTTCTTCAAGGTTTCCAATTCATTCAGGGTCAAAGAGGACCCAATTTTCTCAAAAGCTTCATTTCTAATATTTTCTTCCAAATCAATAGCCTCTAATCTCCTTTTCATCAAATCTTCCCACAATTTCTCAGGAACATTGTTCTTCACATAATCCCAAATAAATTCCAAAGTGATCAAATTTTAAATAATAGCCAAAATTAAAGTTTTCTTGTCCTCTCTACCTACTTGATCATTAATTTTTGTAGTAGGTTGCAACATATCTTCAAAATGTATCAATCTATTTACCAAAGCCCCCAATCTAAGAGGGGAACTAGGTCTTACTAGAAAGGCCTTTTGTTCTTCCTGGTCTGAAGAAGCTTCTTTTGACACTTTTTCTTTCTTTGATTCTGGTTTGGTGTGCACACGAACACCAAAACCCTATTCTTCATCCTCCTTAGAGGAGGACACATAATGAAATATTTTAGAACCAGCACTAGCTTCTTGAGAAGCACCTTCACCAGAGGACATGCTTCCTCTCTTCTTTCTTACCAATTTTGTTGCAAGGTCTCCCTCCTCTTCCTCTTGTTCTTCGGTGATGCTAAGGTTCTTTTCTCTTGAAATTTTTTCTTTCTTTCCTCTCTTGACTTGTACCATCGGAGGAGTCTCTTTCCTTTTACCAAATATTGTATTTGTTCTAGAAGGAGTTGGGCCTTTACCTTTACCACAAGAACTAGACTCAACCTTCACTACAGGAGCTGCAATTGGTTTTGAAGGAGTAGTCCTATCGGATCTCCTTGGCCCTGATGATTCTCCATCCATCTGCTCTCCAATGGATCTTCCTTGTGCAATTTACTCATCAGTGAAACAAAAATTTCTAAGCATTTCATCCACCTTATTTCTTATCATAGGCTTCCTGTGCTCCAAGTGAACTTCCATGGATTTTTCTGCATAAGTGCAAACTCTAGGTTCAATAGCATCTTTAGGACTTTTCAAAAAAACTTGCACATAGCCTTCAGATTCATCCTCTGTAACCTCATAACCCAATGGTTGATTCCATACAGTCCAAGGTTCAATAGCTTCAATCATGCACTCATCAGAGGAGACGTGAAAAATGATATCATCTTTGTATTTCTCAACAACTTTCTTTGGGATCCTTTGTCTTTCATTCATGTTGCTCTTGAACATAGAAAATAATGTTGTCAGAGCATTATCTTGAGCCTTCAAATCACCCAAACTATGCATATAGTAAGAGATTTGATGTGCAACCGATCTAGATGTGTCCCAAATCACCATATCATCTTTTTTGGGAAGTCTCCTAAGGAAGTAGAATAGAAAACAAACAATCAAGGAGCCAAATTTAAAAGAATACTTCTTCTCCCTTGTCATCTTCAAGTTCTCAAACAACTGTTGCTAAAGAAGTTCGCACAAATCATAATCTGCACCATTAGTAGCCATGTCATCACTGGTGCATATTTCTATAGCAGATACTGAATTCTCCCTAGTTGTGAAGTAGATTTTGTGTTTGATCATTATTGTATCATACCTCACAAAAGGATTGGTAATAGGCTTTTTAGCAAGGGCCCTTATGTGATCTGTAGCTCTGGTGAGTTCCATCACCACTTCATTCTTTATAGCTTTCAACAATGGTACTGGTCTGGTATCACAGAGTCTGGTAGCTTCCTTAATTACTTCCTTGGTCATAAGATGAGGTTTTTCAGTCCACAAGAACTTGTCATGCATTTTGTTGAGAGCTGGTTTAACATACTTATCATCAACGGTGGAGCTAAATTTAGGAAAGTAATTCCATCAATCAAATTTCCTTGCAACAATGTTTGAATACTCAGGTTTTACCAAGAAGTCATCCCCAATGAGCTCATTCTACCATATATCTATCAATTTGTTTTGATTATATTCCTCAATCTTAGCTAGAATGTACATTCTAGTGTCTTTGGTGGGAATAACACTATGAGGAATCAATGAGAAGGCGCCTATAGGGTCATCTTTGTAAACCTTCATAGAATATTTCTTGTAGGACAATCTAGGTATTTCCAACACATTTACAACTATAGGGGTTTCCATTTCTCCACAAATTGAGCTCAAATGATTTCAAAAATATGATTCAAACAAACCCACAACAACATAGAAAAGAAAAATACCATTTTCCTCCATGAAAATTAGAACTAGGGTTTGCACAATTCACTCTTCAAATCACTCCCCCTATGATCATGTTGGGTCTAATTGTCGGAGGAATTGCTTGCACTAAATGGGGGCATAGACGCATCTAATGTTTTTGGCTCTTCTTTCTTTTTCCATATCTTGTTCATTTCTTACATAACCTCATTCTTGTCGATTTTCTTCACTAGTTCATTCTTTTTTACCAAATCAGATTGCTTTCCCTTTTTACTTCTGCAAACTCTTGAAATGTGTATGGGTTTGTTGTAGTTGTAGTAAGCAACATTTTTCTAACTTGTTTGACCTCCATTAAACCTTGATTTGCACTGATTTTCTTTGTATCCGAACTTGTTACATGTATAGTAGTAGCCAGAAAAATATTGATTCATTCTACCTCCATTAAACCAATTCATCATCTGAGTTTTGCATTCACTAGCTCTATGTCCAACTTTCTTGCATGCAAAACATTATTTGGAGAAGAAATTGGATAATTGATTCATTTTACTTCTACACTTTGTTGCCTTGTGACCAAATTTATTGCATGAAAAACAAACACCTTTTCCTTTAGAAGGTTTCTTCCCTACAAGAAACTCATCAAGCTTGGTGGAGCTTATTTTAAACTTATCTTTACAGAGTTTTTCTTTCTCTAGATCTACTTTCAGATTCACCGCCTATTTTTCAAGTCTTGTACATTCACCACTCTTTCTTTGCACCACTATATTTAGACATTCTTTAATTCTCTTCTTTTCCTCCACTTGCACATTCAATCTAGTAATCTCTTCATTTTCCTGTTTCAATCGGTCACTCACTTCTCGATGTCTTTCCTTGAACTTCTTCAATTGCTCTTTCAATTCTGGATGCATTCATTTGCCTCATCAATATTTTCTTTCAAATCTCTATTTTCACTTTCAGCCTTATCAAGATCTTCAAGAGCAGCCCAAAATTCTTCTTTATCATCCATTTGTTCAATATTTAAGATCTTCCTCATGTTGTTAGGCTTCTTCGGAGGAACCAAGCTTTGATACCAATTGTTGAATACCTAAGATACTAAGAGGGGGGGTGAATCAATATCTTCTTAAACTTATTGACCAAACACCATCTGATTAGTCCAATGTATATAATAGTAAAGATAAGCAAGAGAATTAACAAAACATAAAAACACACAACACATGAACACCAGGTTTTTTACATAGAAAACCCTAAATGGGAAAAACCATGGTGAGGGTTAGCTCACAATATAGTATAACTGGTTATAAGATATTACAAAGGGGTCTCTCACTACTAGAACTCACTATCCAACTCACTGTCCAAAATGGGAGGCTCACTGCCTACAAGATACAATAACAAAATGGCTTACATCCAAAAAATTAACTAATAAAGTTACACCTAACAAGTGTTGATTCAATTCCTTTGATGCTCACTAAATTGAATTTACACACTCTGTCATCCTTGTCTTCTTTGCACACTTCAATACTTCGTAACTCAACAAAAATAACAATCTCAAGACTATCCAATATATATATATATTAATCTGATTCATTTGCAAGCATCAATTAGGTCAGCCTAATTAGATGCAACCCTTATTCACCAAAACTCAACTGTCGACTTTAGGTTTGTACAAAAACCTTTTCAAAAATATTTCAAGCATGTAGCATGCTACAACATGTCGGCATAAACCTAAGATAGGTCACAAATACATCCGCACCACAAAAATTAATCCTTTACAACATCAAATATACATTAGGTCAGCCAGAGATAGACCTAATAGCAAAAAGAAACAATAGAGTAATGTCAACTCTCCCTATGAGCACCTGTGCACACAAGATTCTAAACATACAACCTTCCAACAACCAAAAACCATTCCCGAAAACCGCAAGCAATGATAATCATCAATGATGGATTGCAAACAAAAATATCAGAGGATAATAATTGCATACCAATTCAGATACCAGTCTAGAATACCATATCAAACTTGAGCTTAAGCTTGCAGTTGCCACTCATAATCATGGTGACATCAATGACAACACAAAAGATGTATAATAAGATGTTCTTCTCCATTCTTCCAACACATTCTCCATTCATATTTACTTTCATTTCAAGGTTTAATTACGAACAAGGGGTTTGACCAAGGAAAACCCCTTATTCACTAACCCCCACACCATTTTCTCTTATTATGTGTGATTTACAGGGATAGGTTGCAGATTTACCAAGAAGCAAAGTTGGAGAAAATTTGTCATCAAGCATTAGAGAAGCTTGGAGAAGGTCTACAGGTGGCAATTTGCAGTTTCAGATCTAAAAACTAGTCAAAAAGAGCAGAGTAAACCGAGAGGCACAAAATCCACTTCAGAACTTTTAGAAAAGTAGAAGTGGACTAATTCACCACTATTGGTGAATGAGTCCCATTATATAGGCCTGACGGGGAGTTTTACAGATCTAGTTACCCTTTTAGCTAAAACCTATTCCTGCACATTTTCCCAATAACTAGACTAATTTTCCTAGCTTGGAAAATGAGTCCTAGTCAGCATCAATAACAAATTTTTTAGTGATCCAAAACTCCATTCTATCTTCTTCAATCTTCCAAGTGCACACTTTCAATTTCATAGCTTTCTGTTACATTTTGTTCACTTTATTAGGTCATTTAGAGTTAGTTTTCATTTCACACTATCTTTTTCATTTCATTGTATTTTCCAAGTTTACACTTGGTGGTGAACCCCTCATTAGATATCATTCATTCCCTAGGATAGTCCCTTTGCAAGATTTCAGTCTACTTTGCATTGAAATCTCAAGGTTTTATTCTTGAGTGAAGAGTAAGGAAATATCCTCTCTCCTTTTACATCCAAAACCCTAGAAGCGAAAGAGAGACCCCTATTTTTTGTCTTTTCATTTTAGTGAACCTACATTTAGATCATCATAATTCTGATTTGGAGTGCATTTACATCCTAGATTTATCTTGCATTAACATTGCATTAGGTTTTGAATTGATTAATTTACATTCTAGGGTTTCAAACTTTGCATTAGTAAAAAGCTCATATAGCTTGCATTGTTGCATCTAATTTCATTGAAAATTAGTAAAATTCTGCATTTGCATTGTAGATTTGCATCAAAAAACCTAAAAAGCATAAAATTCAATTCAATTTTTTTGAAAATTTTCAAAAAAATTAGTGCCTGGACTCATTCATCACCTTGGGTGAATCAGTCCCTTTGGATAGTTTTTACTACATTTTTTGGCATTTACAGTTCAGTTTTTGAGTTTTTCTTTGTTGTTTTTACATTTCTCTTTCACTTTCCAAAATTTCAATTATAAGCATTTCATTGTTCTTAGCCTACATTGCATTTGCATTCACTGCACATTTAGTATCGTTTGCATGAGTGGTTGGTTTCCTATTGCTAATACCATAGTGACAAAAAATTTGAGACTCATGTCATCTTGTGATAGCACAATCATTGTGGATCTTGGGTTATCTAGAGCTTCCACTCCTAACATTGACAATAGTACACTAGGCATGGATAACCCCCTTAGCAACTCCTTTCCTTTAAGTAGCATACACATAAAACCAAGGAATGACAACATCCCACAAGTAAACATAATTCAAATTCATGGGGACCTAGAGAAATTACATCAAATAAGCCTTGAAAATATTTCAATCACTACAATTCCTACCATAGAAAACATTCACTGCATGCTTGAAAGTGAAGATGGCCTTGATCTTGTGCAAAACATAGTTAAAATCTTTGGAAAATATATTCCCTCAACCACTAGTTGTCCTTTTCCCACAAACAATGTTACAAGTCAAGAAGGAACTCAAATTCATCCTTCCACAACAATTGTCTCCATACCTACCTACACCAACCCTCAAGTCACAACAACAATGCAAAAAGTTAGTAATGTGATTCCTTCCCTAGGTATTCTTGCTAGCATCCCTAGTTCTTATGTGGCATCGCAAGTTATATCTCCTACCTTACCACCTATAAGCATTCCATTAACTTGTCCTATGACCACATACACTCCATCACCACTTTCACTTCCATCTCATAACACAAGCAATGGCCCTCTCATAACACAACTTTTCCAAATTGTTTCATCCTTTCAAAAGAAAATTTCCACCATAAACCAAAATTAAAACGGTCCACCTACATATTATATCAAAAGTAGACCATTGTCCTTGGAGATATTACAAATGCCGATGCCACAAGGTGTAAAGGTGCCTAGATTTGAGAAATATGGAGGGAAGGGAGATCCTTCTAACCATTTCAATGCCTACACTGCCTTATGTAGTGACTTTTTCCTTGATGATAAAATAGGAAAACAAATTTCCTAGGTCCTTCAAAGATACTTCCTTGGAGTGGTTATCTTCTTTACCAAACAAGACAATTCATTCATTCAATGAACTTGTTGAGGAATCTGTAAACCATTTACAAGTGCATATTACTCCCAAGATTACCTTGGACGATTTTATGTGATGGAAGCAAAAATAAGAAGAAAAGATAATTAATTTTATCTCATGCTATCAATCGCTTTATTCCCAAATCAATGTCAAGGTCCTCAAACCACACCTTCAAAAGATGTTCATAGAAAATTTGCAAATTAAAATCCAAGACAATTTGAATATGATGAAATTCCCATCCTCCATGCACTTGTGCACTACCCTCCTTGATTATCAAAATTTGGTTAGCAGTCAAGATACAAGGTCCACTTCTACTTGAATTGAGAGATCCAATCCTGCAAACCAAAACAGTTCCCAACCTTTTAGAAAACAAAATAAAGGATTTCTTCAATTCAATCACCCTCAAGAAACAACTCAAAATTTCAATAACCAAGTAGTTGTTGTCAAATCCACGGTCCCCTTTATTTATGAAGACCCAAAACATAATTTACTCCCTTTCCCAATACCCTTCATAACACTATGTCCCAACTTTTAGAACAATAAATGATTACCTTGCCACCTGTCCAAACACCCAACCCTAATAAGCCTTTACCCCCAAGATTTAAATCAAATGCTTATTGCCACTATCATCGACAAAATGGACATGAAACAGAACATTGCAAGCATTTTAAACATCTTGTGCAAGACCTCATTCATTCCAGTCGTCTATCCATTGGAGGTGTTAGTGATCAAGGAAATAAGTTTGTTGCCCCTCGTATTAAAAATTTGCAATTTTTTACAAACCCAATGCCCAAACATAACATTTCATTTGTCAAAGCAAGTGAAACCACAAATAATAATGTGATGAATGTTGATACAAATGATGAAAACAATGATTCTATTCTAAATCATGCTATCAATGTCAATCTTATAGATGAAATAGTAGGGATGATAGATGTCATCCCTTGTAAGGGGTGACCTAAGAGTCTTCTTGACATTGCTTTCTCCTCTAAGGATATACTTGAACATTTCCTTGATGGTCCTCTCTACATAGTTGGCCATATCTATGACAATCCCACTAATGGGATATTAATAGATCCCACTTGTGGAGAGAACGTGATCACTGAGGAATTTTTAGTTTTTCATGAAATTTATCAAGATGAATATGATAAACCAAAAGCATGGATCAAGAAACACAATGTTTTTTCTTTCCCTATGATAGGATCGATCACCTTACCATTGCAGATAGGACCAAAAACATTAGATACCACATTCTACATAATCCCACAGATGGATCAATTTCATGGGAAGTTAGGCTACCCATGGCTTCACTCCATGAAAGTCATACCTTTAGTTGTGCATAAATGTTTAAATTTTCCCTTGAAAATGAAATATTTATTGTCCACCATAGCAACTTTAACCCCTTATCTTCCAAAGGAAAATTTTCCCTAGATGCCTTTTGGCCTGAACCTATGGAACCTATAAAACCTTGAGAAGACTTATTTTTCTTGTCCTATCAAAAGTTCAAGGAAAAGAAGATAGTTGAATTGTCTCTGCGAAACATGTCCCCATCAACCTCTCAATCTACCATCCTTGAAGAAGCCACATTTGAACCTAAACAAGAACCAAACAATCAAGGCCAACCAAAAATAGAAACTTCACCTACATCCTACAAATGACCAAGAGACAATGAAACTAACCTCGTAACACCTCAGACTAGAATAAAAAAAGTTTAAAAAATCCAAAGAGAGTGGTTGAACAACCTCCTATGGTTTCTTTCGTTCCTCCCCTTAGGGAAGAACATAAAACTACAGTTGATCAACCCACTCCTACACAAATGCAACTTGAGAAAAAAACTAAAAGAAACATAGGTGCTAGAGATCATAGGCATCGACATCATGCCCTTGCTTGCAAGTTACACAAAAAATTAATCAAAGAAAATCAAGATCTGAATTTGATTGAAGTAATGTACAATGACCCTCCTCCCCAGCTGAAGCAAGACAATTTAATGCAACCTCCACAACAAGAGTTGAACTCTTCCATGGACATTATCCTTCGACCTCCTATTGTAATCAACTTAGATGA